>JAVCKT010024621.1:0-30112 GCA_032273925.1 Rhynchotus rufescens | reverse complement strand
CCTCTTTTTAGTAAAATCTATATTATTTGTACTTGCTGTGCAGAAAGGTGTCATATTTCCTAATCCATGTTCTCCTTTGGATAAAGCATATATGTAAAGTAAAAAGATCTCAGGATGGGTCTTATTCTGATCTTGGACAGCGTAAAGCCAGAATGATTCTACCTATGATTTTATAAGCGTGGAGGAAGACATTTAAGAAAGAGTAGTCCAATGTATTACACTTCTTCTACTCAAAAGCACGTTTGTCTCTGGGAAAGAAAAAAAATATATGAAAAAACAGTTGTTAAGGAGTTTGATTGAGTGAGGAAGAGAGCAAGAGACCGTGCTTGGGGGGGAAATAAGTGAACTGTCTGCAGACCTGTTCTAGAAAGCATTTGATTTCACTGTGTTGCTGGAGAGCAGGCAAGCTGTGTCACTCAGCGCTCCTGAACTGCTTTGTTTTTTACTGACGACTGTGCAAAAAAAAAAAAAAGATATTTAAATCCTACCCGATTAGTGGAAACAAAAATGTTTGGGGGAAAGTCTGAATTAGTTCCACTTTGTCCCAGAGTCATAAGAAGATTTCAGACATCATTTAAAACAAAAGGTAAATCGCATACCCAGAATCCAGTGTGCCTCAAAAAAAATGATTTCCTTGGAAGTATAAATTGGGATGCCGATGAAGTTTCAGAACAAAACGGGTATTTTTATACTTTGTTCATTTCATATTTATCACTAGCTTGTTTGCTAATTTTCATTTGCAAGAGGCAATTCTTCCAGCTAACTGGCTGCCTCAATGGGCCACTGATTTCTTTGAAGTGACAGTCTGTAAATATGCATAAAAAAGAGATGCAATTAGCGTGTGTGTGGTTCAGTGCAGCCTGATTTCATTGGCAAGTTTACCCACAGTGTTGATAAGCTACATTATCTAGAAAATTGGCCGCTGAAAAACAGCACCTCTGATTGCCAGCAAAGGTTCCAGATAACAGGGTGCTGAAGAGAAATATAATTGAGGTTGAATATGTTAACCAAGGTGTCACATGCTCCTTAGAAGCGCTAATTTATCAGCATGTTGGAATTTTTATTAACATTTGGAATGCATTTCTACCACACTAATGAAGTGGAATTGGCAGTTCAGGTTTTAGTTATTGTCATTTCTGAGAAGTTAAATGTAATTTCTCGTTAGACACAGTTATGTAAATATATTTGTTCAGGGGCTGCAAAAAAATTATACATTTCACAAAATACAAATATGTTGTTAGGGAGGAGTATGACAGATCAGTTGTGGTTAAAGTCATAAAAGCCAGCCAAATGTTAGTCCTGCGCTGTTCTTTCGGTAGCATCACTCATTTTTAGGGCACCTGAACAAAATGAACTTAGTAGAGTTTTAATAAACGGTGCAGTCACCCATTTAAGCAAACTCAGTAAGACAGGTTAATGTTTTGTGATTTGTCGAGGTTTTTTTTATTATGGGGACTTGCACTTAGAAGTATTTGCCTTTTTTTTTGTTGTTGTTAGTTTTGTTTTATTTTAAATGGGGATCTAAGGCTGGGAAAGGTGCTGCCTTTTGTTTTCGCTGTGTTTTTGACACATGAGAAGTTTGGCTGTTTTCAGTGCTCGGTCATACCCGAACATGATGTGGAACATTGCACTGTGAAGCACTGAAAAAGAAACTGGGAGAAGGAAGAGGTTCCCACGCACAGCCACAGAAGCAGGTCTAGTCACCCTCGGTCCTGTGATGTGCTCCTTTCCTCGGGGAAAGGGAAATTGGATAGGGCATCATCAGCCTAAAAGTGGAGCGGCACCTCTGTGTGCCAAGGATCCAATATGTGGGTACTGCCTTTAGGAGAAAACCTGTAAGTCTGTCCAGCAGCAGGGTAAGGCCACGAGCAAGGAGATCAACACCCAAGGTTGTAGCTGTGACTTTTAGCAGATACGGAGGAGCTCCAACTTGGGGCTCTCCCTTCGAGTTATTTGGGTGTTTTCTTTCCTCATTATCACTCTTCTAAGGCTGTGAACTAGCAGAAAATAAATCATGTGTGCTCTTCCTAGGGGGATCGTAGATACGCCGCTCATCCGCTCCAAGGACCTGGGCCCACTAGTGCAGCGCTGGCTCCAGGACATCCCCGCTGGACGGCTGGCCCGGGCCACAGACCTGCAGGCTGCCGTGGTCTACCTGGCTGCCGAAGCCTCCGATTACATGACAGGCCACAACCTGGTCATCGAGGGTGGGCAGAGCCTGTGGTGAGGAGCATCTCCGTGCTTTCCTCCTCCGGAGCATCTCCAAAACCTTCTAGGCTTTCAGGAGTAGGTAGGAAAAGGTCTCAGTCGCGAAGCTGAATTGCATTCCCCAGCATCGCGATTTCTATCTGCTATATATAAACAGGTACCTTTGCATAATTCACTTTGGAAAAGTATTTTATAGAGTTTCTATGAGTTTATATATACCATTTTGGGCCCATGTGGATAAACGACTGGCTAATATGAAATGGTTATTTTCTTCTTTCAGATGTTGCTTTGGAGACTCATATAAGGCAAAAAGAAAAAAAAAAAGGCAATCCTTCATTTAAAACATTTTGATGTTTTTCACTAGGCATTCAGATTTCTATTAAATTAGTATTTAATGATATAAAGGCACATTTACTGCAGTAAGATTTGGCTATTATTTAGTTTAATGGGGGGTGCTTTTAAAGCAGTGAGTATGAGCTGGTCTGTGCGGTGTATTGTTCTTAGGCTATTTTTTTAATTCAAGTTGTTTCAGTGACATCTGTGAGTGGTGAAAAGCAGTTGAATGTAGTGTTAAAAAAAAATAAATTAGTTCATTGCATTTGAACCTGAATGTTGCCATTCTATATTTGTTGCTCTTAGTTTTTGACAGTGTTTTTATACAAACACCCACGTTAATGCCCCTAAAAGAAAAGTACTACATTTAACAGAGAATCATGTTTAGTAATTATAATGGCTGTAATTCAAAGCCCATTGAAGAGAATAGGGACTGTTCATATACTTTAAATAAAATGCAAGTGTAAGTGTAGGTACAACCGGATCTTTGTTTCCAGGCAGATTCATGGGCAGATGCAAGTAAAAATCTTCTTGTAATTTTATCTTTCCCCTGCCAAATTCTGATGACCACACTCAGGTGCATATCAAGACCAATCCCAATGCTCTCAATAAGATTATACCAACTAAGGAGCTCATTTCAGCCATAGTGTGCATTGCTTATAGGCAGTAAAATGTGTCACAATAACAACACCATTGATAACTCTGAATTTATACAGTCTTCCATCCTGAGGGCTCTTAAGCATAACCTAAGGAGAATTTACGGGAAAGAATCCACTTGCAAATCCTCATGTCATTTGTTTTGCATTTGGCAGCTCTTTGTTACCATAACATAAATAATTGTGGATGAATGTCGTTACTTTGATTAAGTGCTACAAGCCCATACATTGGCTAGCCATTATTGTGGTGAATTGCTATAATGGCTTCAGCCTTGACATTCACAGCCACGTTGTAAGGTATGCATCTCGCTGACGTACTATCATCGTTATCGTGGATAAAGTGCAAGAAGATACTTGTCTTCATTAAATTTTCTATTAGACCATTGATAATTAATACATATCTCATGTTTCATCTCGAGCCATTTTTTTCTGGGGAGTGTTGCTGTTAAGCGACTCATGGCTAGAGCTTTTTGGCTTAAAATCACAGCCTTGTGTGCATGATCTAATTTATTGACAATGCTCTGCAAGCTCACAGGCTTATGGAGAGCTCAGTTTTGGATAAATCTTCAAGAAAAACAATTAGGGATTTAAATGTTTTATTATTTTTCTGGGCTCACACAACCTCTTCTCTCTCAGCTCCCACACTTGCATCATTTTGTGTCATGCTCTGGAGGGCTCGGTGCGGCTCTCATATCCCCCTGGCTGCTGTCGCCTCCCGAGGTTAATGTGCAAACATTGGTGAACTCATCAGGAGCTCTTCCAAGGCATCCTAGAGGGGCTTGTATACACTCACTGGTGAGCAGTTCATTGCGGCTCCTACCTAAAGTGTAAAATAACAAACCGGAGCTAATTTGAAACATGAGCCGCAATTGGCACTGGAGCTGCAACCAATGTTCTCACTTTCTCGGTGGAAAGATGAAGGGCTGGGCAGACCGCTGGGGCTGGACGCACTGCTGGCCCGGGTCGCTTGGACGAGACGGCGCGGGGGCCGAGCTCTCGTTGCCTTGCTCTGTTGGGGAAGAACGTTTTTCCGTCGGCAAGGGTCACACTGTGACTTTCACAAGGTCCAAATTAACTTTATAAACAAGACCCAGACAGAAAAGGGAAACAGACTGGCTTAAAAACAAGGGAAAAGGATCTGGCTTGTCTCTTAACCAAGCAGCTGTGAGTGTTTCGATTGGAACTTGTCTAGCTCTAAGCTATGACCCCTCGAGCTCTGACATTACAGGTGGAGGAGAGGTGCTAGCTCATGCCACCAAGGGCAGCAGTTTGAGGCTGGAGGGCACTGGACATCCATCTGGGGACTGGTTTTACAGGCACCAGTTTGAGCTGGGGCACTGACTTGGGTGCTCTCCTGGGTTTTGTATCTCACTCCCTGGGACTTGTGGGGTCTCTGCAGTGGCACAGCCATTGAGTGGGTGGTGAGTTGTTGCTATTTCCATTCAGATACTGCATATAAAACCTGAAGCTGAAGAAGGATTTTTCCCTGTAAATTGTTTCCCTGTAAATTAAAAAGTCAAAAAAAAAAAAAAAAGGAAAAAAAGGAAAAAAAGGAAACCTTTTGAAAGAAGACACCTTTCTGGGAAATGACAGTGAAGTTGAAAAGTGGAAACATCTGTATTTAGCTGGAATATTTCGAAGAGAAATCTATATTCAGTCTCCCCAGTGTTTGTGCGGGGAAGGTAGTGCCGGAATTCCTGTTTTCGGGCAAAGCCCGAAGGCGCCGTTCCCAGCATTACCTCTAGGAGGAAACCTCAACCTGTGTTGTGTCTGCAGGAGCTGGGTTTCCCATTTTATCTATTCAACTTTTATATTGTATCTAAGTTAGTACTTTTGATATTTCTAAGTTTTTTTTTTTTAACATTTATGTAGAACACCACATAATTGCAGAAAAGATAATAGTCACATACCCTAGGGCTTGGTGTACACTTATGTTAAAAGTACAGCTTTTATTGGCAACTAAAGTAATAACCTTTCCATGTCAAATTGCTTTAAATTAAACTTAAAAAAAATACTGGCTGATACCCACACTTAGTAATTGTCAAACATTAGCATAATGTGGAATACTAAAGCTGCCTAAATCTTGGGTTTAAAAATAATTATTTACTTAGGTAAATTCTCTATTCAAAAGCATAATATTAGATTTTTTTTTTTTAACGCAGTCTCCTCGATGTATATGTTAAAATGCAGCTTTATTCTTGACATGGAAGTAGGACTGAATGTTACCACAGGCTCGGGACAAGGGGGGACTTTATACCTTCAGCTCATCCAGCTATTGTTGGTCACTCCGAATGAAAGGTGTTGAGCTCTGAAGGCGCAATGCTGCAGGTGACACCTGAGGACCACCATACCTGTTTGATGGCAGTCTGTGCCCTGACTCTGAAGTGCATGTGCACAGTCTGCTTTTTGGAGGACACCTGAGCGACAAATGCCTCAAGACCATGTGCATGTGCAATGCTGACGAGTTAAAGCATTTCATACGGGTGAGTTTTCCTTAGCTGTCTCAACATATACTCGGAGCAAATACATCAGGTATTGGTCACATTCCCAGTGTAGAGCAGGTGAGGAAACTTCGTTGTGAGATGTAGCTCTTGGGGCTCTCTGTTGCACATGGAGGAAACGATGTTTTCAGGTCCAATGAGGGACACATCCGCATGGATTTCCACTTTCTGTGAGGTCCAAGCCCTGAATTGATCAGCTCAGGGTGTCTGCCCATCTTCCAAGTCTTCCCTGTGCAAATCCCTTCTCCAGCACACTGCCCATTTGGTGCTATGAGTCCGTTGGTTCTTCATAGGAAACAAGCCAATGTTTTCCTGGAAGTTCACCAAACTCCCTTTCTAAACATATTCTTAAAGAAATCAACAAATCCCCTAGGGAAAAAGGGTTTGTGACCAATTCCTATTCATCTTAGGCTAGCAAGGTAGAATGGGATCCCCTTTCCCATTCCTTTAGTGAGAAAAAAGATCTGGAAGGGTCTTTCCAGCCAGCAAATGGAGAGACAGAAGGGAGAGTTAACACCTGAGAACAAGAACTTTTTGATCTTCAAGAGACAAAGTTAACAGTTGCAGAGAGGGAAAATGCAAGGAGCTGAGGACTGAAAATGAGATACCTTTCTCAGCCTTTCCTAATACCATATGGGTTTTACACTGTGAATATAAAGCTGATTATGTATTAATTCCCACACTTTTTAAAGCAGCTATTGCTTAGGGAACCACAATGCGGAGTCCGAGAATAGGTCAAAATTCTTCAAAACTCTCAAACCATGGTGAGCATGTCATTTACTATGGAGTGGAGAGAGATCCACCAAACTTAGTGATGACGCACATGAACTAGACAGAAATCTCTCTCAATACCAACCCCCAAATTTAGCCTTTATTTACTTGCCACCTCAGTGACATGGGACTCCCATTTGCATGCTCAGTTGCAGTCCGTGAAGTTTGTGGTGCTAAAAATTTATTTGGGTGACGTGGTGGTAGTGAACACAAGAAGACTCTGGTTCATGGGTGAGTATGAGCAATATCTACCTCAGTCCCTTTCTTGCCTAAAAATACGCTCCATCATTAAATCTAGAGATAGTCTGAAAAAGCATCCAGTAAAAGAGAAGGGTACAGCTCCCCCCCATCCCATTTCTTTTCCTGCTCCTCCCTCTACCCAGACTTGACGAGGACTGATTCAGTCTCCACTGGTTTTAGCATAGGGAAGACATACCCTCTTCTGGAGGATACCCTTCAGAACAAAGTCCCATACTGCAGCTGCAAATGTTTTTTGCCATGCCCTCTTTGCTCCCCATTCACAAGCGGAGTGTGCTCTGTGCAGACACATTTTGTGTCTTTAGGAAGCCTCATTAATTCACACACAAAAGACGCATATTTTTTGCTTGACAGTTTGTAACAGCTTCTTAAACGTGTAAAGTAGAACTTTCAGATTTGTGCTAAAATACCAGCAAAAAGATTTGTATTTCAATAGGCTGCTTCCTCTGTCTGGACAGACTGAGGACACTAGCATGCACATATAAAGTTGTTGAATAAATAATATGTTAATGCACGAGAGAAACCATTCATTTGAAACTGTTTAGAATGATTAAGGGCTTTAATTACAGTCCTGATTAAAACAAGGCTTTTGGTAAAGAGTAAAATGGCAAATACAATGCTATTTCATTACAAACCTCTCCTGATGACAGCATGGTTTGTCTGTGTTGCATCTCTTACTTTCATAGCACTCATCCAGTTCTGATGTTGAGATCCCACCTCAGAAAGGGCTGCCAGCTCTACTTCAATGCTTACCTGCAAAATAAGGTTTTTGAAGTGTTGAATTACTTTTGATATGCTACATACTGTGTATGTTGCAATAAATTTTTTTTTTCAGGACTTGTTCACTATCATATTTTTTTTCCCCAGAATCTCCTGCAAATTAGTTCATGATCTTGCAAGATACTACATCAGTGCTCTTCAGCAGGGTTTCCCAGGGGAATGAGCTGGCATGGGAGATCAATTTTCTCTCTTTTACAATGGTTCCAGCAATTATACTTTTGTCTCTTGTAGCAAAAATTTTCTTTACGCTTGGAGCCTCCGAGGACCGTGACGCTGAATACAAGCTTCAGAGAACTTCAAATCTTTCTGTCCAGGAATTTCACGAGTTGCTTAGTCTTTTACATCAAGCTTTCCTTTGTTTCTAATTTTAACCAAATCTCTTCATTGTAGAAATTTTGGGAAGTTTCTTCTGAGTGATACAAATGGCTTTAGTGGGTCACAATTCCAGGAAGTTTTCCTTTTTCCTTCTCTCTTCTGGTACTTTCTGGAGCTAGTCTTGTGGTCCTGAATCAAGAGGGAAATCTTCTCTCTTCTGAAGCTCCTCATAAATGTGCTTGCAGTTAATATGAGTCCTTTTATATTCTCTCCTTTCAAATTCTTTGGATTAAAACAAATACCGTCTGGTTCTTTTAGCTCTTTTGATTATATATTCAGAACTATTGTGTATCCTGGAAAATGAGTTCTTTTCAGTTTTCACTTTTCTTGACAACAAGCTGAAAAATTTCCCCAAAATGAAAATTTTCTGCAAAAGTCTTGGTTTGTTCCAAGACCCATTTTTCAAATAAGTAACGTTTTGATGAAAAAATGCCAACCTGTTCTACTTAACAACTGTTCGTAGCACTGACGAGAGAAAAACAAGGAATTGGAGAAAAAATTACTGAGTCTTTTATGTAGAGTTAATCTTTGAATATTTCTGTTGTTTCAGTAACAGACAAGATGTTGGTACAAGTAGATGAATATTTAAACGTTAGAGTTGACACTGACTTATCTTCTCGATAACATATTGATTGTATTCTTTCTATAGAGATTGTTATGGACTTCCCATAGAGTCAGAAAGCATCTTAATGAAGTCACAGCCTGGATGTTTATCTGTGTATTTCCTTAGAGGTTGGCTATGCAGGCAATCTATACTTTGAATAAACCTTCCAAATGTATCTCCGGGGTAAAACTTGTCAGTGCTTTTGCCTTTTTATGGATCGCAACACCAAAAATGTTGTGTTGTCATGCTGCTTTATCTTATTATCTGCTATTCATTGCACTTAAAATGACTAACAGCTTTCTTTTTTGTCATAGCACCTGGAATCTGATTAAAGTTGACCTTCATAAAGGAAGGGATGTTCTTCAGGCACAAAAATTATGCCCAGAAGTGGAACCCTTGACAGTTCTTGCAGTGGACACCTGTAAATCCATGGTGGTTCTCATGGAGAGACTCTGAGATATGTTGTGCTCTCGAGTGTCTCTCCAGGCACCCCGGGGAGCTGCTGCCAGGGAGCACCAGGATCACTGCAGTCTTTTTCACCACTCTGAACGTTAATAGCATTTAGAATTATGTTGCCTGGATTAATAGGATGTATGATATGTTAGTAGCGCCAGATGAATTTTGCAGTAGATGGAGATCTATTGAAAGAGAACTTTTAAAATGAAAAACATGTTTAATATAATGGAGTATCTCTCAGCATCTTGCAAGAAAACTTTTGGAAAACAATGAACAGTACTAGGAAGGAAAAAAAAAACAGTATTGGTCTGGGGTAGTTTAAGCTCTGTTTCACTACAGAAGGGACATGCATGTAGGTCAACTCTTCTTATCATTGGTGATTGGGTGGAAGAGTAGGGGTGTTTATTGAAGGAGGTTTGGACTTCCCTGGCATACCCAAACCTCTCTTTGCTGATATTCCATCTTGAACATCCTTACAAAGTGGAAATATTCTATTCCCCAGGCATGTGAGTGTATATGAGCGACAGATTGGGGCAATAGCAACTATTTTGTGTCATGGGATTGCTCTAAATATAGTTAGTCAAATTCTCTTGCTTGGCCAAGTTCCATACAGATATTTTTAAAGTTTTGGTCCATGTAAATTTATCTCTAATTTGGGCTCTGGCTTTGAATGGACCCTAGATTTGAAGGCAAATTGGAGACGCCTGATACAACTTTTGACAATGCAAAGAACTGAAATTTGGACAGTGCCAGAATAAATGCATATATTGATCCAGGGTTGTTTCAAATTAAACTAGGTTCGCTTAAAATATTCATGAACTGGAAAGGGTCAGTTAAAAGCTTCAGGCTGTGAGATTTATAATAGGCTCATCAAAGCAGATGCGTTTTGCATCATTTCTAACTTTTGACTGGTGAGAAGTTTAGAATTTTTTATAAATACATATACATTTTCTCTAGCAAATGTGTGTGTATATTTATATATATATAATTTTTTTCAAATACATCCCCATATGCACCCTCGCTCTCAGAACATTTTGCTTTTACTCTCCCTGCATTTCAGTAACTTGCCTCAGCTGTGCACTGTGATGCCTTCCAAATGCAATGCATCATAAATTCATGATGGCTTGCCAAGCAAAGAAGGCCACTGAGCTTCTTTATGAAGAGGATATTTTTGCAAACTGGACCTCATCTATATCCCAGTGGAATTTTATGATGCTTTCATATTACCCCTGTACAAAACTTTTAGGGAGTTATAGATCAAACATCAAAAACAGTAATTAAAGTCCAACTTACTCTTCTTCAATATCTGTCTATCCTTTTCATTAGGGAGTAGAGACATACCTTTCCTTTCCTGTAACAGTCAGATCAGAACAGTCAGTTTAATGACCAGCTATCAGTGCTCCTGCATCTCAGATTGCCAAACCTTTTTGTTTGGAAAAAGTTGTATATTCCATTATGTGTGCATTATATAGGTACTATCCACCTTCCTGGGTATACTCAGAAATGAACATATATATATATGTGTGTGTGTGTAGAGAACTGTCATTAAACAATTTGGTTTGCTGCTTGTAGCCCAAACACCAGCAGTGGATACTGGCTTTAAGACCATGCTGATACACTCCTTTGCTGGAAGTGGTTATCAGGGAGTTGGAAAATTCTGAAATGTCTGAAGAAAATCCAGTGTCTTTTAAGGAGAACATTTTTAATCACGTATATTTTAGAAGCTCACAGAAGTGAAAAAAAAACTTAAAGAACCTATATGTAGTATGAAGAATCAAGCCAGTTTGATATTAGATTAATCTGAAGGAATTTCTGTGTAACATAAGTTACCTCGAGAGGGGAGAAATAGCCATAGCCAAATTGAACTTTGTTCCAGGCGGTGCTTCCACTCCTAATGCAGAGAATGCCAGGTAGATTTGGTAGACCTGAGTTTCTCCATATTAAGAGTAGGCTGTGTATGGATCTTTAAAATATAAAAAAAAAAAAAAAAAAAAAAAAAAAAGGATAACTCTGGGAGAGGGACTAGGAAGACCCTGTGACATGCATCACCACAGCCTGATCTGCAGAGGTATCACAAGGAACCACACATGCTTCCTGGGTAGCCCTGGTCTCCCTGCTTCCAAGAACACAAGGGCCTTCATCACCAGCAGATATGAGAAAACAGGTGAGGAGCTTTTGTTATTCTGCTACTTCTGTTTCCATGTCCTCAAGAGCACAGGAGCTTCCAGAGCTCTGGCTGGGACAACGGGCCTTTGCAGAGATCTGGTATTCTGCTGCTATTTGAGCCTTAAAGGGGTAATTATGCTAGAACTGATTCATAAGCAAGAAAAAGCTTGTAGGCTCTCAGCTGTCTTTAATTTTGCATTGGATAAAAAGTGATAAAGAACTTGTTTTCTGTAATCTATGGATTTAACTTTGAATAGCAGGTGGTAAATGTTCCAACAAATATGTATATATATATCAAATCTGTGAGTGCCCAAATATTTACATCTTCAGCCAAACAAAGGCTGGAGACTCACGTTGCCTGAGGGGAAGATTGTTTTAGAGAAACAGGTTGAACGGAAATCAAGAACGAGAATCACAAATTTTCTATCAGATTTGAGCAGTTCTACTAGTGAGGAATAAAGTTTCTGATATATCATTGGATTACACAGAGAAAGGCTGGCTTGTGAAAAGCGATGTCCCATTGTCTTCTGAGCTGTGGCATCATTCCTCAAGTATTGTATGTACTTCAAGTCTCTATGGGGAGTACGTTGCCAATTATTAAAGTTGTGGACATACAGCAAGGGTAAATGGTCTGCAGTTGATCTCTGGAGATAAGATTTTTGGCAACGTGGCAAGTGTATCAGTTCTCCATTGCTATGGTAGAAATTGATAGGAAAGTCTACCGGCTTTCCCTGGGGCCCCACAAGCCCCAAAAGATTGGGAACACCAGAATTTATAATGTAAAATAAAACAGTAAGCTTTATATGTAATCTTTTTTCTTTCCACACTGGTCTCCTATCTCAAAGGACTCAAAGCCTCAAAGACTGCCTAAGATCATCCTGCACTGTGCTTAACAGATGGTTGCTGAGTAGAGTTACAATATCTCTGGTATTGACATTTATACAAACGACCAATTGCTTTTGGGACATTACAAGGTTGTAGGCTTCAAGGGCTTTCTGCTGTATTTAAAGAAATAAGGAAAATATAAACACAAATGAGTTCTTGTTTCCCATCTTTTAATGTTCCCCCTGAGTCTTGAGTCAAGGAGACCAGAAGATCCAGTTTATTCTATTATCTGCTACTTTCAAATGCTCTTTTGTTTGAGGTAGACCATGCCTGTCATTTCCAGCTCTTCACATAAGGGTTTTTCCATAGCTTTGATTATTCTCTCCCTCCTCTATAAACTATCTCTGAGGGGCAGTGCTATATCAGACACTTTTGTTTGATTTTAAACCTGGTTTGTTACCCAGTAGTTCTGGTCCATACGCTGGATTTATAACTCACTAAGTTTTATGGCTTCTTATCCTAATGACTAAGCTTCAGTTGCAGATGTAGGCCTTCAGTCCCGCTTATGGAAGCCCAGCAGTTTGATGCAGCTGTGCATTTTCACACTGGGAACCTTCTGATGGCATTTGTTCAGATAGAGTCACATATTTCTGCCGTTACAGACCTAACTGTTATGGTTAGAGCTGTATGTTACCTAATCTTCTTCCAAGCAAGAATAATTGCCTTGCAGCACTACTAACTGGTGAATCTTGGCCAGTTTGGATGAAGTAATAAGGAATGCATCAAAGAGCCAGGCACAAAAGTAGAAGCTGATAGCATATAAAAATAGACTGAAGGCATCTTTTAATGACCATGTTATGCAGATAGGATTCTGAGTAACTTTGTAAAACACAGAGAATAGATGGAAAAATAAAGCAATGAATTATTGTATATATCTGAAATACAGCAAACTGAACATAGATATGAAGTTAGAGAAATATTTAATTTAATTTCTTTTGAATTAGATTTCAATGTATCTGTAACATTATGCAAAGAAAGATAAAAATATTCTGGAATTCAACTTTTCAGTTTGCTATATTTTACCATATGATTGAGTTTAAATGTATTGGTGTATTGGATATGTTTTTCCATTTAAAAAGCTCTTGTAAATGAACTATTTATTTACATGAAAGAAAAGGATTCTCTGTGCAGCCCACGGTACTTCTCCCTCCAAGCCTGCCTTGAAAGAAGGTTGCCATTTCATATTTGGCTCCAGCTTTCAATGTTCTGAGAATCAAAAAAAAAAAAGTATTCTTAAAACTAAATAAAACATATATATCAGTATTTCTGGTTGAATGAATGAGCACTTCCTCTGAATAGACCTATTTGAATGGCCACTCAATGTTTTGTTAGAGAAGTAAATTAAAAAGTAGAAACAGCATGTTGAATGAAGGTGAGGGACAGAAACAAAATATAAAATATGTCATTTGAAAAAAGTGCCCCTTATCCAAGAAGATCTTGGTAAAACTTTAAATGGAAAAGTGACACTCATCAAAAGATTTCTATATCATCTGCACTGAATAATTTACTTTTGGGTGAGATTCACTAACATCATTGCAGAGGAAGTGTAATTGAAAATTATGAAAGCTATATCTTTATTGTGTATTGCAGCACATGCCTTTGATATGGCGTTACGTCTGCCACAGCGGGAAGTGTTTCTCAGAAAAAGTAAAATCTCTGGGACAGATTCTCTGTGGCGTAAACCAGTGTTATTCCATCAAGAGCATCCTACACGAGCAAGCTGCTGCCTGTACATCCAGGATCCCATTTCTCAGTAATCAGCCAGACAAATTGCTGACTGACTTCAGGGAAAGTTTACATGGGTAAGAGCTAAATTAAAAGGCTGGTATTTGTTTTAAAATGGACAACTCCAATGTGATTTTAAATTTCCAGTGTGTTCTGCTCAAAGTTTGCACAGATATGAGTTTTTTCTAAGTACAATTTAAGGAAGTCTTGTTAAAGATTGCAGTACAGTGTCGTAGGTCCATTTGGCACTAAATATATCTTCCGTCTAAGAAGTCTGTGACTGGAGGTCTTGATTACAAACTGTTTTCGATAACACAGACCCTTCTGCTTCAAAAGGAGCTTCAGAAATGCAATGGTGTGTAGGAGCGGGTCTGAATATAGAATTGGTGCCCTAATTGGTGGCCTTATGCAAGCCAAGGACTTGATGAACATCCTTTAACAGTAAACACACCCAGTCCCACATATTTTCCTAATTCCCCCAAGGCTACACAAAAAGTCTTGGAGGTGATTTATAGAAATTCCCTCCTAGCCAAGGAGTGGTACAGAGTGGTGGTCGATGCCATGCAGCATTGACACCAGCTCTCAGCAAAGAGATTTTTCTTGGCCACATGCGCTGGGGTGAGTCTCAGCTGGGCTGACTCCCACTTGCCCAGGAGAGTGGCCATGAGCTTCCTCCAGAGTTCAGTCGTTTCTCAGATGGCTTTCGCTCCTGGAGAAAGCCTGCCCAAAGTAGAACACCGTGAGTGACATTAGTATTCAGGGAGCATCTGTTCAGCCATCCCCAGTTAGCATGTGACTGTCAAACTAAGACACACGTCTATTCCCGCTCCAACTCCTTAACCCCTGCTTTGCCTTGCTGACTGCCACGTCTTCCAGGGCTGTTTCTTGTGGGAATAGAGGGCCAGCACTTTGTTTGGCTGGAATCCTATGAATTACTTATGAAGACTTTGCTAACTTGTTAGCAAGCATCTTATTTACCGGTGCAAAGAGAGTGCACACGAACCCCCCGTGGACAGTGCTTTGATGTACTGTATAGATGCCTTTCTTGGCCATATGCCCTAGTCTGTTCAGGGACGTGGTTTCAATGCACTGGGAAAAGAGCTGCTTTTGGCAGGATAGTCTGGGTCTGCAGCGAAGGCCGGTGGTGTCAGGCCTGGCAAGGAGCTGGTCTGGCCTGACTCCAGGCAAGGTGAGCTCTAAAACGAAGTTCTGGGGAGGAGGCAAATGTGAAGAAACCTTTCAGTGGCTCTAGTTAAGGAAGGCTGGGTGCAGCAAAGGCTGGAAGTGGAAATGTTGGCAGCCTTGGTAAAGAAGAGTTATTAACCATCATATGTGAAAATGCAAGCACTACTTGAAATGGTCAGGGCTACAGAGCAGTGCACCATCATTTTTAGTATTTACTGGTACTTTTCCACAAAGGGAAATGGAACAAAGTGGTTTTATGCATCATGCCCCACATCTTCCTGCAACTTTCATTTCCTTCCCTCACCGGGAATCTAATCCTTTCTCCCTTCCCAATGTGAGTGCGTAGGGGGAGGGAGATGTGTGTGGGAGAATTTGAATGTTAATCAACATTTGCATAGTACTTAGAGCACTTTGCACAGTAATTCCCTCTTTGGAAGAAAGGACAGTATTTTTGTTACTTTTAAAGAGACGCTGCTGGAAAAGACTTGTCTTGTTGGCTCTGTGTCAGACATATCTCCAGAGTCTTCATCATTAAATTGTCAACGTTTGCCAAGAGATACCACACAGTAACCACAGGTTTTGCTGTGCTACTCATCAGGGAGTGTTAGTTCCCCCATGGAGCTAAACACAGGACTGTGATCTGTGATATTAATCTAGAGAAGCTTTTGGCCAATGATCTTCTTTTAATGGTAATCATTGTCAGTCCTGTGAGATATGCATCATCCTAGCTCCTATCATCATATCACGGGCTTCATCAGTAAGGGACCAGGATATTTGATTTCTACCTGGCTTGGCAGTAGTGAATTGAACCTCTTAAGGTTTCAGATTTGACTATCCAAAGGCCCCTTTGTGTGACCTTGGGCAAATGACTTGATCGCTCTGCTCACATGCTCATCTGTATCCCACCCAGATGTATGGAATGGTTCTGGCACACTGGTGCCCTGATCTTGAGTTGAGCTCTTGTGATGCAGCTGCAATATGAATGTAAGTACTTAAAAGCGAAACATTGCACGCTTTTCTTTAAAAGGCAAGGGACTTCAAGCTTCTCATGCAATTGTTTATTTATTCATCCAGAACAAATTTTAATCAAGTTAGCTACTTAAAACTTTGCAAGAGATTCAGTAGTTTTGCTCAGCAAAGACAAATTAGTATTTTTCAAGACTTATGAGAAATGCCAGTGTGCTTATATTTCAGACCCCAAACTGTTCAAATACATCCTTATAGATGTTTTAAATGCAATGCATTTTCAGATACAATTAATAAGTGTCCAGTGGTTAGATTTTTTTTTAATTTCCTTCATCTGATCTAGGTCTTTGATAAATACTACAGACAAACTGAGTGCTGTAGGATCAATCTTGACAGTTCTTCAATAAAAGGCTGTGTGGTTCTTCGTCAGTGTCTTCCTTTCAGTGACAGCTGCTTTGTTCTTTTTCAGTCAGATTTTCTAGTTAACACATCAAAAGTGTATCTGTGTACATGCAGTACTGAGAAAACAGTTCAAAGAGGCAGGAGATTCACTTTTAACTCTTCACTGCATCTCTCTGCACTTGTCATGGAAGATAGCTTATATAGAAAGCTTCAGAGCAAGGTGAGGAGTTCACCAAGGAGCACTGTGAAGTACAGCACATGTGGATTAGCCTTAAAACACAAATTGGTCAGTCAATCCACTTACCATCCCAAATTAGCTTTCTTTCGAGCCAAGCCATTAAGTGATAAGAAGTTTTCAGTTTTAGGCAGCAAAAAGCCTCACATTGGACACAGATAAAGCCATATGTTTGATCAAGCACTGAAGTTCTGTCTGATGGTTCTCACTGCGGTGTCAATACCTTAAAACTAATTAAATTGAGTTCAGTGTTCAGTTTAAACTCATTTCCTTGGAGGGCTGCCATCAGCTTCTAAACCAAGGTAAATAGTAAGGACAAGCAGCTGCTTTGCATATCACTTCATTCATCTGTTACAACTAAAAACTTACTTCTGAATACAGTTTTGACTGGAGGATTTTGCCCACCATCTCGGCAATGCAGCACCCAATTTGGAAGAGTCTCTGTTATTTCCAGGCAAGCAAGGATTGCTTGGGTAAGTAATCAGATCAACGAGGTGCTGAAAGTGTATTCTATGTAGCTTATCAGAGTTCAAGACAGGATTTAAACCTGTTCTGAAATCCAGGGGGATTCAGTCTTGTGGGCTGGCCTATGCTGAGTACCCCTCCTGGAGAGCTGTCTCCTGAATAATGTCAAGAAAAATTGGTGGTCACACCGTAGGCAAAGACAATGTTTCGTGTTTGAAGTTCCCTTCCCATGTTTGATTAGTGTCTGCAGGCAGAGCTGAAGGCATCTGGATATGGGACTTACTGTGCAATCCAAACCTTGTGTGTGAAGTTTAAGTTGCTGAAGGCCCACAGGAGCTCCACTGGTGCAGACACGAGTACGTTCTCCTTACCTTAGCACTACCCATCAGATCTGCTGACATGTCCTCTGCTTGACCCCCGCAGATAATGTAGTCCAGGAACACTTGCCTTTCTGGAAGGTTCCTTCACCAGACAAACACTTCTCAGGCTGTAGGCCCTTGTAGGCTCCTATAGAATGTATAGCCTCAGACATAAGGTGACAGGCGATGTGCAAAAGCAACATCAAAACCTATGGTCGTTACAGACCCTTCCTAGGTCCTGACCTCAGGATCAGATTGGATACCTCAGTGGTGAAAATACCACAATCCATGGGATGGATTTTATACAGCCTGGAGAATGTGTGCAGCGACCCTAAGAGCAACCATCAAAGGAAGAGACAGCAAGTTACATAAACAGGTAAAGAGATGGCTTTCAGGAGAATGACGATGGTGATTTATGTGCAGTGGAAATTAGTGAAAATTAAAACACACTGGCTAGGAAGAAGAGAAAGGGGCAGTCCTAGGGCACTTCCTTGGCACCTGGAGTTTGAGATGAGCGGGTGTGTTTACCAGGAGAAATGCTGCTGTGGACTCCTCCTGGGCTAAAACTCCACCTGCAGTTCAGGACCTCTAAACATAGTGTCTGAAGATGTCCCAACGGACTAAGCACCATCACATGGTAAGTGTTTTTAACGCAGTTGATGATGGCACATAGAGCTGTAAAGGTGGAGGTGCCGTTGAAGGAATGCGAGTGGCTAGGCCTGAAGTTTGTGGGCAAGTATTTTGGTTACAGAAGAAGAAAAATGCACCAAAAGTAAAGCAAAAAAATGAAAGCTTCTGGGACACAGGATACGTTTTCCATTACAGGTATATTTTCTAGCTTAATTTTCCTGGAAGGCATTTTACTAGGTGATTAGTAATCATTATTTTTGGAAAAAGATAGGACTCCTCTATTCAATTCTGTATCGAGTATCACATGAAATTTATCTAATCTAAAACAAAGTGTACAGCAAGCGTGATTTGAGATGCAAAGCACAGCATCAAATGGGTGTTATAAACAATTTTGACATTTAAAAATGTCTAACAGAGTAGGGGTAGGTGGATAGATGTTTATGTATATTTCATGCTTTCTGCAAAGATCACTTTGCAGCTCCTTAGTGAAGAAGAGCTGGAACAGGGTTGGCTCCACAGCTCCCTTCCATTGCAGGCATGTGGGTACAAGAAAGAGATGCTGGAGCAAGCAGGTCTATTGCTCAGCCCATGTATTCCTGCTTTGACCCTATCTGTGCGCTCATGTTTCCAAAATATTTACTTTCAGCACCCTCTGCCCCTGCCTCACCTCCTTTAACATGCACTAGCTAGTATGTAAAATCTTCCGTGCTGGCTCCATTTTAGCCAGATTTTTGAATTTTTTTCCATTGAGGAAAACATCAGCTTGAATACTCCCATTAAGTTCAATGGGCCTCTGTCCATCAGCTGGCATTAGCAATAGGGAGTGAGGGACGTGGAAAAAAATGTTTTTATATACTGTCAGTCAGGTAGAAAGGTGGCAAAAAGAGTACATTAAAAATTCTGCATTTATTTGTCAATAGCAGAGTGTGCACTGTCAGTAACCTCTGGCTTACATATTTTTATCATGTCAATATTTCATAGCATCATAATGCTATTATACGGCTGACTAATGGGAATGGCTATTAGCAGTGTTGATGTAGTTTGAAAATAGCAATCCATATTTTATGGACCAGAAAGAGACCAAGCCTTTACCTTAGACCTTAGCAAGCGTAAAAAGGGAGATAATGTAAATGAAATTTACCTTCTCATTTCCATCTTCCCCCAATTAGTTCATAATTCACATATTGTCCGTCTGCTTTCATGCTTTGAATGCACTTGCACAAATTAAAATATCCTGAGGAGGTCTGCTGAAATTTCATCCTTTTCTAGCTTGAGGTAACACAGGCAGCTCTGTTCTGCCCAGCCCGAGACTCCTACTAAATCACATCTTTCCTTTATGTTATGGGCTAGGCAGCGTTTTGGGCAATTTACTAAACTTAGCAGTTAACTATACGGACCATCGCTGCTGGGTCTCTTGGCAGGGATGCAGAGGGGATGGTGACTTCCTAAGGACACAGATGCTGACCATAATTTTTGTAACTGCTGTCAGGCTTGGTATGAATGAAAGAATTTAGCTATGAGTGCAAGTGGCCCATACCTTAAGGAGAGGAAATTCTTGCTCATGGGCTGATTGTACTTTGCTTGGACCCTGGCTCCAGCACCCATCCCATGTGGAATGTTGGGCTGGCCATAGTCTCAGTCCCTCCATGTTCACTGTTTGCCTGTCTGAATATCCAAACATACATAACATTTTGGTGCCTAGGGGAACCATGCAGCTCTGCTGGCACTCCCAGTTTTTCTTGCTCAAAATGCTGCTTCTACCTAGCTTGGAGTCTAGCAGGTGACCCAGTGCTGAGCTTTTCTGCTCTGACTCCTCAGCTGACTCTATGCAGGGTCAAGGAAAGAAACCCATTAGGCTGTAATCGTCAATCTTCTGCACTAACCTGCTCTAGACCTTCATGGAGTTAGGTCTAGGACATTAACGAGAGAAGAGAGATGAAAATTGCAAATGGCCTGTGAATAGCCTGACTCTGAAAAGGTGCCATAATGCATAGTTTTACACAGGCTGACTAAATATACCTTAATAGTAACCTAATGGTGGAGCTAGAAATTTAATAGATTGTGTGTTAATTAGGTATTGGTTAATGCTGTTATTTCACTTCATTATTTCATATTTCACCCTTGAAAATTGGAATCCGCCCTTACAATAAGAGGCTGAAGTTCTCCTAGGCAGAACAAACCTGAAGAAGACCCTATATACATATCACTTACACACTACTGAAGCATTTAGTGTGGGACCTCAGCTCATTTGCTCAGTGAGAACAACTGGAATAACACATCTGAACTTTGCTACTTCAACAATTAGCAGCATATTAGTAGTACATTAAGAACTTGTTTCTAAGGAGAAAAAAAATCCTCCAAGCTAGAAGATCATTAGTAAAGTATTTAGAGAAGGTGATGGGAAGCTTTCATCAAGATATCCCATTAAAATGTTTCACATTTTTTACCTTGGCCTTTATTGTCCTCATTACAAACTATGCATTATTTATTAAAAATGCTGTCCACACAGTGGTGGACAGCAAATCACCCTTTAAGCTAAATGTTAATGAGCAAGTATAAAAAGTCCCTGAGAAAGGGAAAATTTGGGAACTTCATGGTTAGTCTGCCAGGTCCTGGAGAGGGAGGAGAAGTGTTATCAAAGTTGGTTTTACAACTGTAGACATGATATCAACATTTAATGTGAACACGAGATGCTGGTGCAGAGGTAAGCTTACTGGAAATAAGAAGTGGGTGGTAATGCTCAGAATTCAGTGAAAACTAAAGTTACTCCAAGTCCTCTTAAAATTTTGTTGTCATTTATGCTTCCTGTTGGATCAAGGCACATACTATATGTGGTATGCTCCTCTTAATCAACCATTTATAGACTAGTAATGAGTGAGAGTTGTACTACACTGTCCATACATTTCATTGCAAAATGAAAAGGAGAAGAATGTGAAAAATGTGATATCTATTTGGATTAGGAAAGAAAATCTATCTTTTCCTTTGCTACTGGAATCTGATCTTTTTCTGCTGATTATGTACAGAACTTTTTGTTGTTGTTATTGTTGTCTTTTTTTTTTCCTGGTGTGTCATGCTTAAAAGACATCTCCCTTCTTTTCTCTTCTCCGTAGGATATTTAATTAGCTCCCGTTTCATAGGGAGACTAAGTCTTTGCTCTCTGACAATCAGTCCTCTTGGGCATCCTCCCAAGAAGAGCAGCTGAAGCCAGCATGGGTTAAATGCTCCAGGCACCAAGCATCTCTCTGGAGTGGTGGAGTCCTCTTCTCCTGATGGGACTGGTGTCCTCCTCTCCCTCCATGAGGAGCTGGACACAACTCTCTAAATTTTGATGCCATTTTCCATCAACTCTTGTGTCTTACTCAAAATGAACATTTATGGACGTAAATTTATGTGTCAGGACAACTAGACTACTTTCTTCTTTGCTGTTTTATTATCAAGGCCACTAAGCATTTTATTTCCTTTCCGTCTCAAACTTTAGCAAAATATCTTTTAATTTGTTAGCATTGTGGCACTGGCCAATGTCATTTTCAGTCTTTAGTTTGTGATTACTGTCCTGGCTTATCATTACCAGCAGCTTCCCTGATGTATAGCCCATGGAAGGTAGTTTAGCACAGCAAAAAAATGAAGAACTTGTTCTTCATTAATTAATAAAATATTCAGGGATCATCATCTCATATGAGACTCCAGGATATGGACACCTAATTTTGTGGGTAGAGAAGACTAATAAGAGTTGCCTTGGGAGCCTAATGCACTAATATTTATAGCAGGCAAAAATTAAAGACCAGGACAAATGAAATGTCTCCTCCTGACTCACACTCAATGCAGGCTGGAGTGCATCTCAAAATATGACATTTTCAGCTCTTTCTGTTCCAGTTATATACAATGGATTTTTTTCCTTCTTTTTTTATTTTTTCTCTCTGTCTATTTTTTTTTTCCTGGCTTTAGTTTTTGTTCTTTTAGCTTCCCAAGATCCTTCTTTCAGTGAGATCTTGTAGCAGTGAGGTCCAATGGCTGACTGTATTGTAGCATTTCTTTTTATCTGTTCCAACCTAGTTGCTTTATTACTGCAACTCTATTGCTTTTCATTCCTGTAGACTGGGTGGCTTGAAGTGCTGTAGGAAAACCATCTTGGTCCTTGAGTGAGGTTTAAAAGCCTATGATTTAATCTACAGAATTTGAATGAAAATATTTTAGGGCAATATTTTCACTTTTCTGGTGGTTAAAATAAAATGGGAAAAGGTTAGCTTGGAGAATAGAGTGCAAATTGAGCATTTGTACAACATAGACACATTATTGCCACCTCAGTTCACTGAAACAGAAATTGTAATTTTTCCTTGAAAAGAAATTGTAAATATGAATTTGTAATCCAATATTGATTGGCCTTGGTTTATTCAAAATATATAGTTTCTCAATCTCTATTTAAATATTTATGCAGTAACACATATTCCTGTTATAGCTAATATAAGTAATATATTTATCTTTCAAGGCAGTAATATTTTTTCACTCAACTTTGACTTTACGTTTAAATATGCGGATAAGAAGTGGTGTTATCTAGAAGTTGTTGTCACTTATTTCTGTGGACAAATCAAGATAATTCAGACTGCTCTTTTAAGAAGCAGCATTTTTTTATTTCTATGCTCCAGCTGATCAAGCAGATTATGATGATTTATTGTCAGTTTTCATTTTTCTTCCTTGGGTTACACATATTTCTCTGCAAACCTTCCAAATCGAGGGAGTGAATTTCCATTGCCAGTGAAACTCCTGGGTAAAAGTTTCCCTGAAAGAATTTAGGATAAGATTTTCATGGACATAAGGTCTGTTTTACATCATGTAAGTATGAAAGGGATTTGGGGCAAGTGAGACTCTTGCTAATTTCTCTGTGTAGGTCAATACATTTTTGTAAGATATTTTTGACAGATTCTTGTCATTTTCTTCTCTAATATTTAATTTTCTCTGATACTGAATCCATTGCAGTTACTGCTGTTTTAATCTGCTGAGGATGTGATTCTGAGATCCTTCCAGAGTCTTCCTTCTTCTAGCTTCAGGGTATATTCTTGGCCTTATCCTTATCCAGTGGCAGGATAAAGTCTAATTTTCGGACGTGCTGCTTTATAGCCAGAGCTCCCATTAGCTCTCATGGTATTTTTGAGGGCACAGCATCTCCAGAAATTGAAGAATTTTATGGACTAGAGACTTTGAACCACAGCTGAGTTCCTGAATATATTTCCCTTACAATGCTGCACCTCTGCAGTAATTCACTGTATCTTGAGATCTTCATCCAGGAGGGTAGCAATGGAAGAGTCCCCCCTCCACAAAAAAGAAAGTCTCTCATCCACCAGCACTGTAGCAGAGTATTATTCTGTCAATAAAATGGCCCTTGGGATGTCAATGGGAAAAGTTAAAAAATCTAAAGTCAAGAGAAAAGCCTAATAGAGTTGCACTGACTTTGCATACACTTTGAATGAGCCATCACTGTGTCAATCAAATGTCTAAGACTGAGCAATCTCGCAATGTCAGTGCAAGCTCAGTGCTAAAATCAATGGCAGAGTTCCTATTAATATTTGGAATTTCTATTTTCTTAGTCTCTTAAAGCTATTTTCACATTCTTTGAATATTCAGTAATGCATGTAAGAAACACTCCTGCTCTTCAACAGTCTTCTTGCTTTCTGCATTAGAAATTGTGTGACAGTAAAGGTTTTTTTTATGAACCTTGCTGGTGCTTTTGTGATCAAGGTTGCCTTGAAAAGGTTTCTATCAGCTCTGTGCAAATAAATTAAAATTTTTCCTATGCAGTGAATCTCTCTGTGGTTTCTAAATAAACCATTGCTCTTCCTTGCTTGCTGGAATCTAGCAGGAGAAGAGTCCAAGAGACTTTAGAGATGTTTCAGTTTACGAGAGCTGAGGGTTAGCAAAGCCAGACTTCACAGCCCTGACCTAAAAGCTTGTGAGAAACCACCGCATAAAGCTAGCCACCTGGAATCATCTGACTTCGCTCGTAATTTTGTAAACTATTGGAGGACTTATCAATGGCTTTAAAAACATTATCCAATGCCTCATTAAATCCCCTTGCACTTGACTTATAAGATGGGAAATAAGGGATGGCAAGCACAGAATATGACTCCTCGGCATGGAATAGCACCTACTGTACCAAGAAAGCAGCAGGCAAAGCAACACTGCCTTTCTGGAGATAATGCCGGTACATCAGCATTAGGCAATAATGGAGAATGTATTCCTCATCCTTCTTTTCTCTCAGACAGCTAGAGGTGATATATCTTTTGGCACTGTCAGCCTAATCTAGGTCAGTCCTATTGTCAGGCTCCACAAATAGTACCTGTCCACAGCTAAAATTTATGTTGGAAAAGCATTAATGCAAGCTTTTAATAAGATGAAGAATTTAACAGTATGCTGTTATCTGCAGATGATATATTTTATATACAGGAGACATATTTAATTAGCTTTGCAGTAGTCAGACTGGCTCGTGCAGAGGCAGGCGTAGCTGTACCTCCTTTCCTTTCTCCTGAAATTAGAGACAGCAAATGCAAAGCACATACCAACTTTTGTGGTGGCTGAGCTGCCTTGCATAGACCTCTCTATACTCACATCTGTTCAAATATAAATTAGCCTCTGCAAAGCATGCCTGTTGGATACATAAAAAGGAGGAGAAGGACTCCTTGAAGTTTTGGGGTTAGGTAGCACTAGCGAGGGAGAGAATGGCCTGCATTCATGTTGCATCTCACAGCACACTTGGGGAGGAAGAGCATGCAAGGCAGGAAGACTGTGTGATCCAGATGTGGTGGGATGTGGAAGCTGAAAGGTGCTCAGCGGCTGGGCTTTGCAAGAGAAGTAAATACTGAATGAACCAGCTACTGAAGGAAAAGCCTGAATATTCAGTAGGTCTTCCATGGTCTCTGTGCAAGTTGCTTGGGGAAAAGGAGCTGGCCCTTGGTGGCCTCTCTCCATGCAGGAGATGGCTGGTTGTGGTTGGAGAGGTGGCAGGGCAGGGATCTTTCTCGGGATCTGAGGGGAAATGCAGGGAGACAAGTTGTTCCTCCCTTGGGAAATCTAACCATTTCTCCCCCTCTTCTCAGTCAGTTTCAAGTGCAAGATGCTGAGGTGCCCATCAGAAGAGATGAACATATCCATCCTGCCCAGGGGAGCCCAGATTTGGGAGTGTGGGACAAAACAAAGAGATGAAAGCAGCAACTTGTAGCCAAGGTTCCTGGTTCTGCACTGTGTACAGAGCAGCATTTCCATCCCAGATAGATTCTTTATGTTCCTGGGCTGGTTGGAGTCTGTCAGAAAAATCATCTTCTTGCCACTCCATACTTCCTTGAAATGCAGGGAACATTTCTGTCCTTAAAGGAAAACATGTGCAAAAGCGTTGCTCCTGATTATGACTTACCTGCACATTGAGGTTGCAGGGTTGAGTGTGATGTTGAATCTTACCAAAATTAACTTGCACTCACCAAAATTAACTTGCACTCGCCTTATCCTTCCCTGCCAAACTCTTTGCTAACCAGAGGCTGTTCCTTTGAGTCATACTCAGTCCACATGTAACTTGGCATTGGTATGCTCTGCAGTTGCTGGTAAAGGTGATCGGATGGTTGAGTTAACCTCTGTGTTGGGATCCCAGAGCAATTGTGATAGCAAAAATAAGCACACCTTTGATGAGCAGCACATTGACTTTGCCTCTGGGAATGTATCCTGAAAGCACTTGAAATGATCCATGGGGGAGATTTTTTTAATGCCAAAATAGTTTAAGCATTGGTAATACACAGTAAGTCTGTTACCCAGAAGTATGAATGCTT
Source organism: Rhynchotus rufescens (assembly GCA_032273925.1). Taxonomy (NCBI): domain Eukaryota; kingdom Metazoa; phylum Chordata; class Aves; order Tinamiformes; family Tinamidae; genus Rhynchotus; species Rhynchotus rufescens. The sequence continues at coordinate 4,344 of JAVCKT010024621.1, read as the reverse complement.
AAAAATGAAACATCTGTGAAAAGTAAAGTCAAGAAGCTGTTTGAGTTTCTCATAACAGTGATTCATCTGAGGTCAAATAGACAAACAGGTTTTATAATTGCGGTCTTCTAGACTATTAAGACCTTTTTTCCTGGCTGAAAAGACACAGGAAATCATCATAAACTAACAAAATTTAAATAGTTTCTGTTCCAAGAAAACAGTTCACCATTAATAAGTTGTTGAATAACAGGCATTTAAAGAAAGACATAACTATGATATTAAATAGATAAATGTAAAATACTCTGTGTGCATTTAAATGTGAAGATCACATTAGGAGTAGAAAATTACAAAAATTTAAATACTGTAGGAGGTTGTTATATAGGTAGTCTATAAAAAACAGGCAATTTGGAATTCCTCTAAAGAACTTAAACCCTAGATAGAGCTGCTAGTTCCTTTGATAAAGACAGGTCTCAAGCTGAAGGTTTGATGTTTAAACCCCAAAAGGTGTCTGAGCTATCTTTTTTTAAAGGATTATATAAGATAAAAGCTTGCACTGTAAGTCCCTATTTTAAGCAACAGAGTTGCTAGGAAGTTGTTAATACGAAAGGATAATTATGCATTCTATAAAAGTATCGTTCCATTCACAAAATAAGGTGCTAATAACTTAATATGGTTTGAAAGTTTTCAGCTCAGGCTCGGCAGCGGGGTATATGGCACTTAGTGGGTGCTGACTTGGTCACCCCTGGTGTGGTGGATCCTCCCGCTCTGATTTTGGCATTGAGTGACCCAAGGATATCGCCAGTTGAAAGTGTCATTGCACTTACAGAAGTGCTGAGGAACTAAGAGGGAAACGTACACAGTCCCTTATTGCAGAACTCAGAGCAAGAAAATCCACAGTTGTTCAGCTGAGACTTCCCAGATTGTTTGCATCTCTATGATCTGTTTATTTTCTTCAATGCATGATGTCTTCTTCCTCCTTGCACTTACAGTCACTCCCCCAAGTAGTTCCCACTTGCTGCATTATTTGCAATGAGCTTGTTTCCCTCGGCTATTTTCTCTTTCAGATGTCAGCTCTTGATGTCTGAGTACTAATGAAGATCAGGATGGAAGAAAAGAGATCAAGTGCTGGCACCACCAGGACTGTGGTGATACCACCTCCAGCACCACTGCAGAGCCTCTTGGCATATGGCAGACTGACTTCTTTCCACCTCCTTCCTGAACTGATGGATGTGCCACATCTTAGCTATGGAGCATAAATAGCTTTTGGAGGGCTTGTCTAACCTGTTGGTGTCTTCCTGATGATGCATTAAGTTTTCTCCCTGCAACGGACTTGCATCAGAATTAGGAATCAGATAATGCGCTGATGTAAATCAACATCACTACATTAACGTGGGTACCCCGGTGATATCCACGCAGCGAGGCTGATTTACAGCAGCTGAAAATCAGGCCCTAGAGCTTCCTTTTATTAAAATGTTCCTGATCTGTAAAAAAAACAGTTGCAAATAAGATGATGGTGACAGGAGGGGATAGCCTGCTTTGTAGTACCTTGTTCGCTAACATTATAAATGATGTGGAAATGTAGTTGATGTTTTGCCTTTAAAATATTAGTTAAATCATTCTGTCAACACATATTTTTTAATACATATCCTCCCTGTCAGATTTCACACTTAATCTTGGAGTCTGTAGACAGCTCAAGAGCATCTCTGTCTGCAACGGCTCCTGCATCAAGGTCTTCTTTTCTGCTATATTCAGCTTGCATCTGTTTAACCACAAGATACGAGATAAATGATAGTGCCAAGCTTAAACATACATCATCAGGACTCTGATGTGCAGCTCTGGCAATGGCAGGCCAGATGGTACAACACGAAACTCAGACATCACAGTTTGTCATGTGGAGCTCCTGTCCACTGTGCTAAAAATGGACCTTGCTGAGTGCTGAGCTGATCATCCCGTGGGTGACCAGAACGTAGGGGTAAAAATAGGAGGCTTCATGAAGAGAAAGTCGTGCTCCTACTTGGCAGCTGTTCAGCCCTTTGAAACTGGACATTGCATCAGGTATCTGCAAAGATGAATTTAATGGTGAAAGGAATGTTTTCCAGATGATACTGCTGGCTTTGAAGGATTGTGCTAAGAGTTAATTCAAGAAATCAAGCTTACTGATTTTTTGGGGGGGAGAAAATCAAGGATATAAGGACTCTTCTTAAGAAATGTAATATGAGAGAATTGTTTTCTTGGAGCTCAATATATAAACTAGTTTCTGGGATATTTGCAGTAGTGGCACTACCTGAGTGCCATTCACAGAAAAAAAAAACACTTGCAACTGTCTTGCTATATGTATGGGAGGAGAGATGTGGCAGAACTAAAACACACTAATTTGCATGAAAACTCTGCATTTTAGTTTGAAATTGGGATATACAACAGAACTGGAATGTGGTAAAAATGGCATTTTTACCTGCTGCCTCTAAGACTGTTTTCAGAAACTAGTCTCTGAATAGGGATCAGGATTGTGTGAGGAACTTACCGGAGTAATTTAACTGTAGATTCCTTAGTAATCAGAATATAAGTATTTGGAATATGATTCATCACTACATTACTTCGGTTTCACAACTGTGTAATTGCAGTGAAACCTGATAGCTTCGGTCCTTTGAAATCATTTGAAAAGAGCCAGCACAGGAGGATCCATTGCTTCAATGGTGCAGCAGCACAAACCCTGGAATAATGTCATAGCAAACTGAGCTTTCTAGTGCTAAAGGGAAGCTGGCATCAGCAGACCAAATACACTGCAGCACCCCTGAATTTGCAACGATGCACGTAGTTGTTGAGCGCCTGTTTGGTGTATTATGCAGGGCAGCTTTGTTTGATAGGGCTGTAGAAGTGAGGTGCATATGGTGTATGTCTGAATTAGTGAGGTATGTTAGTCCTTGTGCTATTCAGAGTCATCTCCTGAAAATAAGCAAGTGGAATTGGGTTTGATTCTTTGCTTTAGGAAGAAGGGGTCATTATTTGTTGCCTCAAAAGTTTTTGTTGGAAGTGTACATTGACTATCCAGTTAACTTGCTGGAACAGGCCAATAAATTCAGACCAAACTGTATTTATGGGAGGAAAGCAGCAAGAGCCGATTGGTACTTTACAGAGCTTTGATTCGATAGGTTATTGATTTTGGCTTTGGGGTATATAGCCCCTGTTCAGAGAGAATCAAGCTCATACTGAATAAAATAGTCAAAAGCTTTAAAAACAGTAGTAAGGCACTGGCTAACTCTAACTGCAGCAATTCAAATGGAGTAGGGAGAGATGCCTTATTGCCTTAAGACCTCTGGAAGTAGTTATGTGTATTAAATACTGGAATAACTTGATATTTTAAAAGCCTATACACACTCATCCAAGTAAAATGGGTTTAGAAGACTGCTGGGAGTTTCATTATTTTATGACTAAATCGATACCCAGATTTATGCCTTTTGGACATAGAAACTTGAATTTAATTGAGAAAATGGATCTAATGAGGATGGACATTTTTTATACAGATGCCCTTGTTTAAAAACGTATTCACAAACACACTCAGAACTCTTTGCTCTTTGAAAAAAAAAATGAACAGTTTAATTTTGAGAGTCAAATTCACCCATCCAAGAGATAATGCACCCAAAATGCAGGAGGATGGGCAAAGAGGAGCACTTCTGAGCATCTGAGAAACCAAGGGATTTTTCTTATTCTTGGATACAGAATTCATTAGTTAATGTGGAAAAGCATATTATATTTCAGCCTATCAGCAAAATTAATGGCCATATGGCAATAAACTGGCCATTGAGATCAGCATCACTAGCTATATATGCTGATTCAAACACAGCATCAGTAATTCCTGCTTGCCTGAGCTCAGGCAAATCTATGGTATTATGGCACACTTCTCCTACTATAAGCTATTATCTGTAGTGATGAAAATCAGAAGGAAATGGTATTAAATGTATTTAGCTAAATTCTACTCCCTGTATGGAACCAATTAAAAAAAAAGAAAGCCCCAGACAAGCACGTAGGCATGTACTTAATTTTATTCCTGTCTCCAAGACCAACTTTAGACCACATGCTTTGCCAAATCAGGCTCAAAATGCAGAGCAACCCCGTTGACTTCAGAGAAAAAACTTCAGATTCAGTCCCGTATATTTGTCTCAATATGGGTTTCATTGGCTATAATAGGCAGAAACTATTTATGACACAAATTTCCTGGTCTTTTACAGGCACAATTAGCACTCTGAAGGGCAAAAGAAAACTAGTGAGGAAAGCTAACAAGTACAGAAACGTAGATGGAGGAGTTGTTAACATTTCATTTCTTCCGTACACAGACACACACAGGCACAAATCCTTCTCCGCTGGGAA
>JAVCKT010024619.1:0-19032 GCA_032273925.1 Rhynchotus rufescens | reverse complement strand
CTGCTCCTGGGAGACGGCACGTGGAATCATGGAGGCTGGGGACAGGGCTGCAGCTCCGGCTGAAGCCGATGGCAGATTTCCAGGAGACGTGCATGGGGACAGCGCCTAACCTTATTACTTTAGCAGATGCCTATTTTTAAGTTTTGCCAGTAGGGATTAAAGCAGAGGGGAATAAAACTCTTCTGCATTTATAGCTTATCACTTTAACCCAGATAAGTGTTATCACCGTCTCTTTTGGACTATAAAAATGAAACTTGCCCATCCTACTTCAGCCTACTTCAACCAAATTCATTGCTGGAGAATCGCTGTCCACTGCAGCAGACCACAAGTCTAAACATGGCCTTGGAAGCCCCACCAAGCAGAGCTCCAGATTTGTCCCCTCCTTTGTGGGCCGCGAGCTCAGCTCTATCTCAGGCACTTCTTCCAACACAAGCTGAGGTCCTTGATCTTGCTGCATGGAATGAGATCTCTGCCGATTTCCCCTTTGAATTGCAGAGAAAACTGTTCCCCAACACGAGCCCTTTCCTCTTCAAGAGGACTGCAGGGAAGGGGGGGTGCTGAGTGGGGCTCCCCAAAGGCAGCTCCATGGGCCGTGAGCAGCGGAGACGGCCCCGGCACTGCCGGGGATGTGCGGGGAGGTGCCCGTTGGCGCGGGAGCCGCCCGGCCGGCCCGGCTGCCGGCTGCGCAGCGGCGCCGCCTCCTTTGGCCCCGTCTGAGAATTTCCTCGCGCCGTGTGGAGCCGCCGTGGCTGCTTCCCAGGCGAAGAGGAAGCGGGGCGGGAGAGGGGTGGAGGTAAGGATGGCGGGGAGAGGTGAACAGGGCCATCAGACAAATTTAGAACATCCTCTTCTTCCAAATTTAATCGCTGATAGCGGACTTCAAAGGGAGGAAAGCCACTGCGGTTCCCTTCAAGCAGCACTGACGCTTTTTGTTTGGTCGTTTAAATATATATTTTTGAATATTTTATGAAAGCATTTTATATGTGTAGTGTTGAAAAGGGCCCCCTGAGCAGGGTTATTTTTTCTTTCCCCTTCCTCTAACCATCAGGGAGCAGAGCTGCCAAAGCATGAAATTCAGCTTTATCACATTTCATTATTCTTGTAGAAAATGCTCTTTTTTTCCCCCCATAAATTAGGTTGCTTATGTTACCATTATACTTTAAAATCATTGCACTCTCTGGCTTTTAAATATGTATGGGGCAAGGTGCTGCTGCTAATACTAAACAGACCCTGGCTAACTCTACGTATCATCTGTGTTATTAAGAAAGTCAGAGCAAGACATAAGAGTTCACATTGTTACATAACACTTCAAATTGTTAATTTGCTTAACATGCTCTTAATTCGGGGTGAGAAGCGATGCTCAGTATTGGCACATCTATCTGCTGACTGCTCTGCTTCAGTGGATTTTTGCCTCTTACAACTTTGACCTTCACATGTGCTAAAGTGTGATTAAGCCGCAGGTCTCAGATCTCGTTTGGTAATTTCCCTAAATTTTCTGAACGGATCTGAGCCACAGAATGATTTGAGCGAAACCTTTGAAAGCGTTGACATGAAATCTGTGTTTCCTGCGACTGCCTGGAGGAAAACGCTGTTCCGAAAGGAAGCGGCTGCCGGCATCCCCGCGGCGCCGCCGAGCCCCGTCCCGCAGTCTTTGCTCCATGCCGAATATGGAAAAATAAGGGATCAAAAATAACACCAAAGGGATAAGCAGCTTGTTCCCGCACGTGGCATGAGTATCAGCTCTCAAGGCCTGAAGCTGAAATTGCTTTAGAGCAAGAGCATCATTTAAGGTGAATCGTATTTAAACTGCAGTGCCACGAATGGCAGCTGCTTGTTTGGAGACAGAAAACTAGATTAGCTGCTGTGCTTGTGTTGTGCTGATAAGCACAAGGATAAGAGCACAACTAACTGCATGACTCGGGACATCCCCCCTTGAGCTGTCCCTAGTGCCGCTCCTCCCTTGGTTAGACCCAGAAGCGAAAGCGAGGGAACCCCGCAGAGCAAAACGTTCGCTCGCCTTGGCTCCGAGGAGCCTGGCCGGGGAAGAGCCGCGGGCTCCTGGGCTGCCGCCAGCCTCGCTGTGTCCCGCCGGCCAGCCCAGCCCAGCGCCGGCTTCCATCCACCCCACGGGGCACCTGCAGCGCTCTGCGCTTCTACCCACCTCTGTACTTAATTTCATACATTTCATTCCTCACTGTAATCCAAATTTTCCCAGAATGATTAGAAAGGAAATTGTATTTTCTGTAGCAAATAAAGGGTTTCCCTGCCTGTTAATATTAAACTCATTATTCCCACTCAGAAAAGCTAACCTGTTTGACATTGGTGCTGTTCAAGAATATACCCAAGTTTCATACTGAGTTAATATTTGCTTGAGCCTATTTTCCACCGTACTCCTTAATATCTTCATTTCTTCCCCACAAGCAGAAATTAAATATGTCATTTTTTCAAGAATCTCAGAATACAACAAATTCTTATGGATTTGGGGGAAAAAAGGAATCTCTGTGCTTCTGAATTCCCTTATTGCAGCCATCTTATAATTTAGCAGCTTAACCAAACCAGCTAGGCTGCTTCGGTGGAGATCAGCAGGGCCCTCTGGAAGTGACTCATCCCTTCCTGCACTATAGGGAGAAGCTGATGACTAGTCAGACTGGACCTGACTTACAGATGCCTGTCAGCAAGTGAGTCAGTGACATGAGGCCTTCTGAATTTTGGGGGGTCCAGCTGCACATGTATTTTTACTGTCCCTAGAAAATGTGTGGTAGGAACATATAAATTTAGGAGAAGCATATTTCATTCTTAAGCACTGGCAGAAAGATTAATGCAAAACTCCTCCAAGATATGTTTAATTATTTCCCAGAGAGAGGTGAAGGACCTGCAGTAGGTAGGACAGTTTACAGCAGAAGAGCTGAGAGGACTGGAGCTACCGAATCAAGGGCTCCACTTAGGATCATCCAAGTTTTGGATTTCAAAGACAGTCATACATTAGGGAGGGCTGTTCTCTTTGCATATGTTGATGTTGCCTCAAATACATGTGGAATGAGACCACCAACCACTCCAGACAGGTCAAATATTCTATGGTCTGAGTGGAAAGAGAAAATCTCACCAGCCTTTCTATCTGTCTCTTCTCTCTCAGTATCCTTCTTCTGTAGAGATGAACTTCAAGAGGATGATGTGGGACCCCACAAGAGGATTTGTCATCCCCTCCCATTCATTTGTTTACTCTGGAGTACTCAAATGCACCGCAAATGTCAACGGAACTGTGTTCACATCCTACTACCTGACCCAGAGACTGGGTGAGTGCCTGTGCGTGCCAAGGAACAACCGTAGTGTTTCTGTTCCACAGCTCTCCCTGTATCTGATCTACCTCACTGCTCTGTATCCTAAGCAAGTTCACACTGGAACACTTAAACTCATTTTCCCCCTTTTTTCCTACACAATTGAATTTGGATTTGATCCACTCTTTGTTTAGAAAAACCACCAGTTATTGAGGTGCTACAAAACAGGAGTCATTTATCCAAACCCCACCAAAGCTCAGTTCTTTTGGACAGAGAGATATTTGCATTAAAACACCTGCTGGTTTAGGAGAAACCAGTTACTTTCTTCTCACTTCTGGTCATTAAAAACTGAAGATCATGGTATAAAAATCACATTAACGTGCTGATTTGCTTCTTTAGATTATTTATCCTGGTGCTTTATCATACTCTCTCCCTTATATTCATACTTGAGCTTCAGTTCAGAATTAAAATAGGAATTGGAAGCAAGTAAAAATTAAATTTTGAAGTGCTGGGGATTTATATGAAGCCACTTACAATTTATTTTCCCTTTGTTTTCTGTGTATTTTCTTGCTGTCCTTGTAGATTCTTTTTCACATAGGAGAGCTTACTGTGACTTCTTTCCCATTAGATCATTGCATCCTTCTATACAATTAGCATTCAGCTTTAAACAACAGGCTGGTAAGTTTGTATGGCAGCCAAATAGAAATGCTGGAAATCTCTCTTGCCCTTTTTTTCACTGCTGAAGTAATTATTTATGACTGCAGTGATTCCTGCCCAGCTAAAAGAAAACATCAGGTCACCCCCGTTTAGCCCCCAAGGACCCAGGCAAGACCTAGCCCTGTAATGCACAGTGAGGTAGGAGCATTTTCAGGATCTGGTGGCACAGATACCACGACTTGGCCTCGACACAGGCTGATTTCAGAGTTGATGCATGTAGGGTGTCAGTAAGACTGTAACACCAAGATCTGTGGATGCTGTTCAGAAAGGAAAGGAAGCTCATCAGCAGGGCAGGAGAGACACGGGTCATGTTTTGCAGAAATTAACCTTTTCTTAGATAATCAGATGTTGAAGTACTCAATAGGATGAGTCACTGCTAAAAAACTTCCCTGAGTTAGGAGTTAAGGCAAGGAGGCGGGTAGCATGAGAAGGGCTGCGGAGCTGTTGGTGATTGCTGAGAGTTAGAGCCCAACATGGCAAAAGCAAGGAAAATAATTCATATATCACTGTGTCCATGTGTGATCGATGAGCTGTAATGCAGTGACATTCAGCCATTTGCACAGGTGATCTCATTTTTCCACCACATTGGAGTTTCCAACAATTTTCATAGAGATGTCAGAGGAAGGTTAGGTATTTTTGAAGAAAGGAATGATCCTGGAGAGGCTTTTGGAGTATGGAGTCCATCTGAAATGTCATTGCTGCATATAAAGGCCTGCATTTGGTTTTGTTTGTTTGTTTTTTCATTTCAGAGGGCAGAATACAGAACTTGGCTTTGAAAGCAACTCCCAAAAAGCTGCTGGTTGGAGATACTCTTTACTTGGACTGCAGAGCAGAAACCTTCTTCAATGGACGCATTGAGTTCGTATGGACATGTCCTAGTGGCAGGGTGAGTCCATGAAAATTTGGGATTCTGGTTAGATGCTGTGTCTCCCCATCCACCCCGAGAAAGATGTACTCATGGGGCTGAGTAAATCCTAAGTATTCATTAGCTGAAAAACAGCCAGCCATTTGTAAGCATACAATTGATCATATTTTTAGTTCAGATGAGAATGAAACTTATCTGACCATCTTGGTCCTGCAAATTGAACTGCAAAGCACAGGCTAATTGAATGGCTTGCAAGAGAAGCCAGAAGTTTCTTGTTGGAAAGGACAGCTGTCTCGTTTCTGGTGGCCCCTGAATTGATCCTGATCACAGCAGCAGGTCTCAAAGCAGCCATGAGGGTTGCAGATTGTCAGTCTGTTCATCCATCTTGCTATTTATAGAGGAGGTAAAAGTGAAACACAAGCTAGTTGCATCTGCTAAAATCTCACCTACAAATTCAGTTTATATTCTGAGTGCAGGTTCATGAGCTTTCTGTGGAACACAAAACAGAAATGCCTGATTTGAAATTGAAAATACAAGGGATGGAGCATTTCCTCTGGCGTATTAAAATATTTCAGTTCTCCCAAGGGAAAATGGAAGGAAGAAAGGAAATTTTTGAGATCACTTCATGTGTCCAAGATCGGTACTTCAGGTTCCATTTGATTCTCAGAATCAAAATGTTTTCTTTCAATTCAGCAAAATATGCATTTCAAAGAAGCATTAAAGGTGCTCCGAGCAAGTAGAAAATGTGACCTTTAAAATTTGATTATTTTTGGATTTCTTCTGTTTACATGAAGCATGTTTCATTTTGTTTCTTCAAAGAAACTACATAATATATGTACAGACTTTACAGAGGTGCAAGCAATACGGTCCTACCATATTTTGTTTCTTGAAGCCCATATGTTGGGTGTGAAAGTGGTCTTTCTGCTGTTGTTTTTCCATGAGCCCTTCTTAGGATTCTAACACAGTAACTGTAAAAGATCTTGCCAAATCTGTGTGGTCAAAACTGCTACCAGAAGCACATCATGCTTTCCCAAATTCTGCAGGAATTTGCATTGGCATTTGGCTGTCAAAATATATCTTTTGTTCTTTTAGAAAACAGGTTTTCTTTTTACGACATGAAAGCTGACTTTGACCAAAAAAAGGCAAAAACACAACAAAATGCACAACTCGGACTTGACCAAAGCCGACAAGACTGTGCCAACACTGTTTGCACTGTGCTCTGTGGTCCTTGAGTAGGGCTGATCTTTCATGCATCCAGTTCTCTACCTCCCTGCCTAGATTTCAGTCAAAAAGTACCAGAGTATCATTTTATGACTGTGTTTTTCTCTTATCACTTGGTAATGAAAACTCAAACCAGAGCATTTCCTGCTAATTTGTGCTTCACTTATTTCAGTGATGGAGAGACAGAAGAGTTTTGATCTGAATTGCTGCTTTTCTTACCTGTCCGACTTAGTCAGGGTGAACAAAATAATCCCAAAGTACTTTCTGATACCCTTCTTTCTGACCTCCAGCACCCTTATCCTAGAAGAACGATAGACAAAAGCGGCATGGTGTATAAGCTGGGCAGTAGCCTGACAATTGAGAATGTCACCATGGAAGATGGAGGCTCCTATGTGTGCAGAACAGTCAACGTAACAAGGCTGGAGGCCAATGTCACGGTCACGGTGTACGGTAAGTTCTGCAGCTACACTAGAACAATACTGAGAAGCAAGATTGTTTAGTGCAAAGGATAAAGATGCATAAAGATACTGCAGATATTACTGATTCCCCTCTTTAAATAAGATCTTTATTTGGAAATGAAGCATACTGGTGCTTTGCAAGGCAACTGCTATAGCAGCTCGTCCTTCCATTTGGTTATCTGTAGCTTCTGCAGATCTGTATTGCAAAGAAATTCAGTGTAGACGCAAAAATATTTAAAAATTGCACTGCACCCTGACTGATCTACCATTGCTTGACTTTCTTTTTTTGTTTCTCTTTCAAGACAAACCTTTCATTACGGTTTCGCATAAGAAAGGGCCCTACTATGAGATCACATCAGGACACAAGTCACTGAAACTGGTGGCCAAGGTGGATGCCTTTCCACGTCCGAGTGTTACCTGGTGAGTAACGTCATCTTACGCAAAATCCCCAATGTGGGACTGTCTTTGGGCTCAGGAGCAGGTTTTCACCCTTCCTTACTCCACAGTTAAAGAGCTGGTGGTGCTCATCACTTTGGGCTCCCTGTTCTTCTAAGGAGATGCATCTCCTTTCTTCAGTCCATATGCTCTGTGAAGCTGGGCATAATGCCTCTTTTCTAGGCTCTTTGCTTCCTGAGTGTGCGAGGAAAGTTCTTGTCACAAAAATGTGAGTTTCATTTGTCCCGAACCGAGAAGTATTTGGAAGATTCAAAAAAAAAAAGGTGACTGGAGAAGGACTGTCATTTAACCAGCATTACTGGTGGCCAGTTTGCAAACAGGGCCAGTTTGCAGCTCTTACGAGAAAGCTGCTCAATGAGAAATGCTTTCTCTGTTAAATATTTTTCTCCACTTGTGTGAAAACTTGACTGTCTCCTGTAATGTTTTGTGGAAAATTGATCTGGTCTGTTCCTTACCAGGGACATATGGACCATACCAGGACCTCTGGCCTGTGCCACTTGTGAAAAATACAGATGTTACTATGGCATTAATTCTATTAATTCTGCTACTGATTTCTAGTCAACAACTGAGCAATATTACCCAAGTCATCCCCAGTATCTCCACATACTCACAACCCCTCTCACTGCCTACCCAACATCCTTGCAGATAGTGCACAGAATCCGGCCAAGTAACCCCAAGGCTGCACTATTAGGGTGTGATGGATCAACTTAATAGGGGTGCAGCATGTCAGCAGCACCAGGAGCCACTCATCCTCTCTCTTGCTGCTTTTCTTGCACCTCATTTTATAGGGAGACTGTAATTACCCCATCCATCACTTATACATCTTTATCTATATGAATTCCTCTCCCACAGCTCTTGTGGATCTGCCTGTGTTGGCAGAGAAGGCTGGTTTGCACAAGCACCTTCATGGTGCACTTGTCATTGGCTAGCTGAGGTCCACTCAGGGTGGGCTGGCAGTCAGCAAAAGCTGTTGGTCAGGGATCATTTGCTCTATTATTTTTTAAAGCAGTGAAATAACATGAAGTTCTGTAACATTCACTTCAAAGAAGGAACCTCAGCCCTGCCAGGGGATACTTGCAATTGTTGGAGTTTCTTAGGAGCTGGGAACCTTTCTGTGAGCTGAGGTGGGGACCAGCCCCCTTCTCTCTGCCAAGGCTTTGTTCTCCGGGCTCAGTACGGAGCATCCTCTGGTAGCTGCCTGGGACCACCAGAGCTGCCTCTCCTGTGTGTTCCCAGCTACAGCTGTTGATGTTGGAGGTCTCTCAGGACAAGCACTTTCAGTGACTGTAAAGGAGGTTTCCAGCATTCTCATACAGTAGGACACGTGTCCCAGCCTCTTCTTCCACCAACTCTGAAGCACTGTGTGTGGCAAACTCTTGCCTATTTGATATTCAAACCCGAAATCTGCATAGCAGTTTAGCAGTGAAGGAGAAGGCCAGGCAGACTGCTATTAGTCATAGCTAGTGAAGGTTCAAGACTGTAAAATCATCACTGCCCTTCCTATTGAAATTCTCCAAAACAGAGGCCTCAGCATTTTTAGAAGCATTTTCATACATACACACTGAAAAATAATTCTGCTTAATTAATTTGGCATTAATTTGGCTGCAAAATTCAGCAGCACATCTCTGATTATAATTGAGCATGCAACAGGCGCAATTAATTCAGACCCATTAAAATATCCTTTTCCTGCCAGTTGGATGAAGCTCCTACAGCACTGCACGTTACTCACTTCTGGTATGGTGGGATGAAAGGGATAGGTGTCCAATTCCAACATGGTAACAGAGCTGAATTTCCCTTGCTGTTTCCAAAGGATGATCCATTCTGATCTGGATAATAAGTAGTTTTTCTAAGGGGTGACATGCAAACACATGATGAGCCTTGATGGGACTTCCACAACAGGTACAAAGATGGCAAACTGATCAAGGACAATCACACCTGCTACGAGCCAGATCCAATGAAGTACAGACTGGGCATAAGAGACGTGAGACCCAAGCACGCCGGCAACTACACAATTGTCTTGAGCAATGCAAAATACGGCCTGTACAAGAACCTCACCATGCAGCTCGTAGTGACAGGTAGGGACAACATGTTTATAACAATTCTTCTGGTTTTTTTTTTTTTTTTACCCTCATTTCTCTGTGTGATCCAACTTCACCAGTCAATAGGAATGGGTGACATTACCTCATGTCTAGCAGAGATGAGCTGATCTTTTCAGAGCTCAGGTTAGCACAAAGCAAAAGTGGGTGAAGGCTGATGTTAGTGCAGTAGAACTGGTAAGATTAGAATACAACAGACATGGGCTTTTTCAGCAACAAAGAGGCATTTAGAAAGGGTTTCCCAAGGCTAAGCTGGTGAAGAGCCCAGCCTGGGTGAACTCTATGGTATTCTGTGTTGGTGATCATTGCATAACATGGAGTGCAGCAGTTAATACACTGACCACCTCATATCCACATATACCCTAGCTTCTAGAGTGTGTGGCTGTGGGCATCTATGCAGCAAAGTGCTCGAGAGCAGATGGTCATCACATATTAGCCACAGATAACAAGTATTCAGAGAAACATCTTTATCTTATGAGGAATTTGCATTTCAGAAGGTCTGTGCATAGACCATCACCTTCTTGAGGATGCATCAATCCCACATCACCTCATGTTAAACAGAAGCAGCACCCTTTCCAAAGAGGGATTTGTTATGAGGAAACAGCCTGAAACCAGGTCTTCTACAGTCACTTAATTTTCACCCTTAATTGCACCTCAGAAGTAGATGGAGAGATCGTGTGTCAGGACAGTGTCTTGCAGAAGGAAGCAGAAATGGCTTGAAAATGAACAAAGGCAAAGTTACTTTTAGTAGGAGTTCTCGAGGAGATGTCTAGCAGCATGCTCTTGGAGATGGGGTCATAGTTTCCCAAGAGAGGTGGAAATTTTATCCCTTGAGATTAAAAACTAGTCTAGGCAAAGCACTGGAGAACATCCTGCTGTGATAAGAAGGGTCCCAAAAGGGCTGACGGAAGGAAGTGGATGAGCTACCCTGTCTTTTATGTCTCTCAATCATCCTGCTACAGAATACCTTCTAAGTCTGCATCTCATGTATTGTCATTTATCTGATGGGAGCAACTGAGAGACAGGGTCATTTCCAAGGGATTCCTGGGAAAACTGGCATAAACTGTGTGCACTGAGGCAGGTTCATTTGACACAGGAACAATAGATACTAGAATCACATTTATTAATCTCCCTTGCTAGGATAATGAAAGACAGAGCCACATTGTCTCCCTGAATATCCACTGCCTCTTTTAATCCATTGAATTTGGGAGCAGAGAGATTGGATCGTGAGGCCAAATAGGATTTCAGAAAAATCAGCTCTGCTTTCTTTTGTATTTTTTTGAGGTTCAGCCAGGCAGTGAGATAAATGAAGTTATTGAGGCAGGTTTGTTTTCTTTTCTTTCATGAATTCTTTTCTCCTTTTTCTCTTCACACCTAAAAATATTCTCGATTGTCCTGGTTTGTATCACTTATGTGCTGCTCAACCATGCAGCTTCCAGCATTTGTGTTTTTCTCATTTCACCTTTCACAAGGGAGCAGTGCCTGACGAACAGAGAATAGTCTGTTTTGGCACTTTTCACCTATTAGAAATGCTAAATAAGATCTGCCAGCTTAAACTACATTGGTGATGCTGTAGATTAAGGTGTGTAATTTAGGAGGGGCGAGAGCTGGGGCTGTATTTAAGGGCAGCTGCTGCCGCTCGCCTGATGAGCAGTAATGTGTTAAGCTGCTGTAATTTGCTCACTCAACATTGTTTATCCATAAAATGGTCTTGCGGTCTTGTTTGAGAACGGAAACATTTAAAGGAAGAGAAAATTAAGAATGATAATAAATCATCCTGTCAAGGTAAATATTAGTGTTTGCATGCACAAGCGAATGTTTAGTTGAAGAGTAGCCATTCCCCAAATAGACATATGAAAAAAAAAAACAAACAGCCTGGGTCTGCATGAACAAGATGCTATTTCAGGATCAAACCCTCTGTTGCTATAAACGGCAGCACAAGCCTTTCATGTTGCATGTGCAGAGCAGCACGCGGTGCCCGGCGCACGCCTCGCACCGCCAGCCTTCCTGGGAGAGCCGCAGAGGTGCCAACGGGGAATGGTCATTGCCCAAACGCTGCCCAAACCCCGTTTCTGCACCAACGTCTGCAGCGTCCAGCTGTGCAGGAGGGTTCCTGGCTGCAGAAGGCGCTGCGTGCTGAAGCACAGGGTGACGAAACGGCTAAGAACAGACCGTGGTCACAGTGAAGCATAGGCCAAGGGAAATACCTGCCGGAGGGCAGCGCTGCTTGTGAGCCCCTGGCTACAGGTGCTGCGGGGGACACAGCCCGGACCTGCTGATGCCCTTGCCGGGCTCCTCGCTGCTGCACGAGCCCCGCGCTCCATCTGAAGGGCTCGGCCCCGGGGGACACTCATTTTGTCCAAGCGCCTGTCGCCCTACAGGAGCTCGGCTCTCCGGCTATTTTAAGCAAGGATTACCTTGCCCACCGTGGAGACACAAGCACCTCCAAGCTGGAAACGGCTGTACTTGAAGAGGGGAGATTTTAGCAGCTCGGCTTGGAGCCAGAGGGCACAGAGCCTGCAATTACTGTGGCTGCAGTTTGAGCACAGGGATTAGCAGACTGCAGGAAAAATCCCTTGGCCTTGCAGTGAGCACAGAGGCAGGAGCGGTGCTTTTACACCTGCTAGGACAATGCTGCCTGCGGCAGGGTAGCGCTGGAGAAGCCTCGTGCCGGGAGCTGGTTCTGCACCAGCTCACTGGCACGGAGCAGCAAGTCACATTCACTGGAGTAACAGCCCTATGGTTCCCTCTGCCCAAACCGAGGCCAGCCTTCTAAATCTCAGTGCTACCTCTGTGGGAAGCAGCAAGTCCTCATCTGTATCATGTAGGAGAAGATGGAAAATTATTTAAATAGCTTGTTGGAAGAGACAGTAAATGTTATTTGGATTTGTCATTGGCTTCTGCAAAACGTCACTGTGCTGGGAAGTGGAAGTGAGCTCCAAAGCACCGAGTGCTGCTGCGCCCAGGCACCTGGGAGCAGTCTGCGTGGTGCCCTGTGGGCTGTGGCAAAGCCACTGCTGTCACTTTGAACTAGGTGCAAAGGAAAAGGATCTGCAGGGGGCAGAGGGATCCACGGTGCCAGCTCCAATGGCCAAATTCCAGTTGGAACCTGCAGCAATGCCCGCCCAAGGCAAGGACCTGGCTCGTCTTATGCAGAACACAGCATGTGGACACGTGGCCTGCTGCGTGGCGTGGAGGAGAGTGGCCACCGGGATCCCACTGCTATTCCAAAAATGTCTCTTTAAGACGTGGCTTAGCTGTGCTGCTGGTCACCCGTGCCCCTGCTGCAGCTGGAATTTAATCTCGCAGGCGCACGTAGCTCCTTGGCGGAGTCACGTTGCCTCCTGGCAGGACTTGAGTCCCCAGGAGGTAGCTGATTGCATTTTCAAAATGCTCCTTCTTTACATATTTACACATCAAACACTGTCCAAGAAACGGCGGGTTGCTGTGTTTTTGTTTTGTTTGATTAAATTCTTATTGAGAAAAGCCTCGAGAAAATAAAGTCCTGAGGAGTTTGGAGGAGAGGGAGCAAGGAGAGGGGACAATCCCAGCAAACAGCTGGTGGCGGCACATGCGAGGCAGCCAAGGAGAAATGTGGGAGAGAACAGTTATCCCGTGGGAGTGCAAAGGAGTTTTGGAACCAAACCTAAACCAAAGCCCCAAATCTCCATGGGCAAGAGGCAGCGCTGCAGCTGCACTGCACACAAGGCACCTGCGGCCCGGGCTCCTGCTGAGCGCTGTGTGGGGCACTTGGCATCCGCTGACCGCCACGACACGAATTCTAGCGAAGAGAATTGAGAACGATAGGACGAATGATCTCCTGATGGGACGAATAATCTCCCAACGGGATGAATAATCTCCATCACCACTTTGCCTTTCTGCTTTGTGCCCTCATATCTGCCCCTTTGGACACTCTGAGTGGGAGGAACACGTTGTCAGGATGTGTTAGGACAGCAGTGCAATACAGCTGATGGTTGCGTCAAAGGGCTGAGCCAGGTAGGAGCAGCAGGGCTGCCTACAGTGACCTGCCTTCTTGCCTGCGTGCTCGGAGGTCCTGCCAGCTTGGGCTTTCCTTTGTGTATCCTCCTGGTCTCCTGCAGAGCCCCTTGTTGAAGGACTCACTCAGGAAAAGTCAAAATAGAAGGTAATATTTTCCATCTTCTGGGCCAGCCAAGCAAGCGAGAAATCCCAAAATAAAGCAGAGCCTGTCAGGGTCTGACTGCTGGTCCTAAGAGCTCCTGCCCAGCCCCAGGCTTTGCTTTCCTTGGGGCATGGCCCCAGGTTGTGACCTGCCAGGCTAAGCAAGAGGAGAGGAGGAGCACGGCAGCCTTCCCGCACAGTCCTTGCTAGTGATTTCTGAGGAGCTTCCCCCCGGCAACCTGCCATCCCAGCAGGAGAGCCCCTAGGGAAGAAGTGAGAGCCCTTCTCCTTTGGGAAGCAGCAGCGGGAGGTCAGGAAGCGGCAGTTTCCAGGCTGTCTCCCAGGCACGCCTGCAGGTAGATTAACTCGTGGTTTTCCTCCATGGGAAGGCACACGGAGTGGACCAAGGAAAATCCTAGCAAGCCACTGGCAATTAGGCAGCACTTCATTGAGCACTTTGCTTTGGGCCTTGCTTAGCCACGAAAATTAAGAAGGGTAGAGAGGCAGGAGGAGGAGATCACTTTTAAACTGAACACCAATTTCCTTTTTACCTGCATCGTTCGGCCAGTCCCACCTCACATCACTGTGTTTCCTACCCACCCTACTGCAGTGTGTGGAGCTGGGGCTTCCGCAAAGCACTGCACAACCCTCAGGGGAAAACTGTGAGGTGCAAATTATTTTCACTTTTGGGAAACAGAAAGGACAAGTCGCTTCCCTGCCACTAGCTTTAATGAAGCCCCCCGTCCAACAGAGCCCAGCGCGTTGTGCCTAGTGGCTTTGCTGGGCCGCTCTGTGCTCTCCTAGTGATGAACCTAATTCAAAAATGCAGAAGGATTTTCTCAAAGCAGGTGAGACTGTAGTGGGGAAGGTGGGTGAGCAGCATTTGAGCCAGAAGTCCCTGGGAGTAAAGCAAAGCTTCTCTACAAAAACCAGGTAGATGCTTTATGGGTTGTCCTCTCTTGGGTGCTCCTTTGGGTGGCAAGTGGGCAACCCCATAATAACATCTGTAGTGATTTGAGAGCCTGAGGAATCCTGTGCCAAAGCAATAATGTGAGGGGAAAGGTCTGTGTCCCAAACACCATAGGCACTATTTACTTCTAATGCCCCAAGACTAAACATTGCACTAGAAGCTAAGGTGAGATTTACATAATGCTGATAAATTGAAACTTGCAGCGAGGGGAGCTGCTTTCCATTGCACTTCGCAGCGCAGCAGCAGGGAAGTCTTTAGGTATTCAGGTCAGCTCTCACACCAGCAATTGCACCTCTGCAAAGAGGGCTGGGGATACAATCACACTTGAAACCTGCACGGACAAAATCACATTCGTATCAATGCATTTAGAGCCATCTGAACATTGTGCCTGCCAAAAGCAGCCAGAGAATCAGAAAACTTTAAGGTTCTCTTGGCTTCTGCTTGAGAAAACTCAGCCTGGGGAGGGCAGTGGCCAAGGGAGGGTGGAAGCAGGAGGGCAGATGTCTAGGGGCAAGTGGGAGACAAGAAATTGGGTCCTGGGAATGCGTAGGGCAGGAATGAAGTATCCAATGCCTGCTCAAGCTCCCAGATCCCCACAGCTTATTTTTAAGAAACAGCAATGCAAATGCACGTGTTGATGAAATCCATATTTGAGATGCATAATTTAAGGTGCAACCAGAGACAGACTTGGCTGCTGGCAAACGGGTTGCAAATGGGTTTGCGGCCGCGGCCCTCTCTCCATCCCTCTGTGGCACCCAGGAGCCAGGGTGCCCGGGTGTTGCAGAGCCCGGCAGACACGGACGAGGGTGCAGAGGGAGGGGGTACCCGAGCCGCACGCTGCTTGGGGCTCAGTGGATCATCACCGGCTTCAGGGACAGCCTCGTGCTAAAGTGGCAGTTAAGGCAAACGTTTCTGCAGGCAGGACAAAGTCAGTTAGCTGCTTAGAGACCGAGTAAATTTGAAAGGCCAGCAGAAACCACCTCACGTGGTGGGTCCTAGTGTTTCCAGCACTGATGGAGGCAACTGCTGTACGTGGGATGTGGCCCCGCAGAGCAAGGTGCCTGGAAATGTGGCTGCTGCCCCAGTGGGCACTGCAAGATAGGACACAGTGGGAGAGTGGGCAGAGCCTCCGAACCTTTTCAGTCCAAGAAATCCACTCCCAGTGATTCCAATCCAGTCCTAACATTTTACAGGTCCAGCAATTCAGCTCAAAAATCAAAATGTCACGGCAAAACAGCCCACCCAAGACCAACTTGGCTTAACTCAGACTTGAAACTTGTCTTGTGGGAGCCATCAGAGCATCCCACGCTGCACCGCACAAACCTGCAGCACATCGGGCCAGTGCTGACAGTTCTAAAACCCCAAAGACGGGGCTTAAAGGATTTCAGAAGTACAACAGAAATCTTCTGCACCAGAAGTCATTGACACTTACCACCATTACACATTTTGTGGTGAAAGAGAGAGAGGGAGGTATAAAAACTGCCACCATTTCTGAGTGCTGTGCCCCAAATTAGCTACTACTCCCCACTCATGGTGTTATGAGACACCATGAAAGAAGTGCTGGAGAGTCATTTTTAGCCAACTCCTCAAGTTATAAGAAAATAATTGCTTAAGCTTCATAAATTATTGTTATTTCATTTAATGAATCATTTTGACTTACTTTAGGATTCAAGTTATATTTAATAGTGCCATGCAGCAAAGTTACAGTGGAATTAGGAATTCATTTGTCACTCATGTATGTTCTTATTTTAATTAGATCAAGTTAAAATTATTTCTTTTTTTAGAGAAATAAGTGACAGTCAATGTGTTCCTCATTTCACCAAGAGTGTAAAAAACGCTTCTCATATTCCAAGATAATAACCAAGCCCTTCCCCCCGTATTCTTTCATACAGCCACACATCTTATTTCTCTCCCTAACTGAGCAAAGCTTCGTTCTTACATCCCAGGCAACGTAGCACCGAGGTAACCTTCCGCACTGAACTTGGCACCTCTTCTTCTCGGGAGGAATCGTGCTTTTGGGTTCAGTCCAGACATGTTGAACAAAGGATTGGGGGCTGAAAGGGAAGTGTCTGCGAAGATGAAAAATGTGCTTCTGCCTCTGTGGTGTTTTTTAGAATAATTTTTAACAATCATCAGGAATAATTTAGTGATGGGAAATGAGCTACTAGTTATAAGGAAGCTCAGCATTAGTCCCCATAATATGTCCTGTGAATTGCCTGTACATGCACAAATCTCCAAGCCTGTGGTCCATGGGACATTTGGGGACCCCGCAGTGACACAGTGCAGCTGAAGACGTGAGTGCAGGGGGCCCAGGCACAGTATGCTGGGCTGCCCTATCTGCTGCCTTCCCTATCTCCTTCCTTACCAACAC
Organism: Rhynchotus rufescens; assembly: GCA_032273925.1. Taxonomy (NCBI): domain Eukaryota; kingdom Metazoa; phylum Chordata; class Aves; order Tinamiformes; family Tinamidae; genus Rhynchotus; species Rhynchotus rufescens. Next base: position 2,463 of record JAVCKT010024619.1, on the reverse strand, counting down.
TGCCCCTTCTGCTCTGAAAGGACAAGGAGGGACACGTGGGATTTTGGAGACCGCCAGAACATCACCTGAGAAGGGCAAAAAATGCAGTCAAAGGGGAGCAAAGCAGCAAAGTGGAGCACAAATGAGTGCTGTCCATCTTAACACCAAGAAGGCCACTCCTTTCTTTTTCTTTTAAGTAACTGAACTGCTAATTAGGACATAATGTAGATGTCATAAGGCAGCTGATGTTTTACTATAGCATGGGAATTAGGGTATGGCCAAACCAATCACACTTAGTGCTCCTTATTTCATCTAATGAAGAAGGAATGGCTAACATAGTTTCAGGCAGTGGTGAGGTCAGAAGATCACTCAAACTCTGACCTGGCAGCCATGAGAAATGGGAAATCAAGATCCCACTGAGACATGGGATCAGCCTGATCAGGGCTCTAGTAAGAGCAGAGGGCTGGAGGGGAAAAAAAAAAAAAGAAGGAGCGAAAGAAAGGGCTGCAGATTGATGAGGTGGGCAGCAGCTCATATTTACATATCTGGGGCCTCCTTGACAGCATTAAAAATAAGTTAACCCACGAAATAGAAATGTAATCTCCGTTCACTTCCCAACTTGTGGCAGCCCGGAGCGCAAAGTGGCGGCGCTCGGGACCCCCACCATAAATCTGCGCGACTTCCTGTTGTGAGGAGCGGACAAAGAGATATGGGCAGGGATGGGCAGAGCTGTCCGCACACGGGAAGAGCCTGCGCTTTCAGCCCCAACTCCAACCCACCCTTGCTGAGGTTAGGAAAAGTTCAGGTTACTTTGGGGATTTTTTAACCTTATTTTTCATTTTTGCCCGTTCCCGTGGGAGCTGGAAGTGGAAGGGACAAAGCATTTCTTTCCTGCTGGCAACGAGCAGTGCTCAAAGTGTCACACACAAGTTTGTTCTTGCGAGACGTGCAGGCCAAGGGTGTGATCTCGCAGCCCTGCAGATGTGAATAACACAGGTTTCACTCTTGGGCAGAATTTCTTGGCATTAGTCTGCAATCTTCCTCCCACCATTTCTTTGCTGCCCTCCATGCAGTGCACGCTGCACAGGCTCAGGAAAGGTAAGCGGCGTTTCCCAGTGAAACCGTGTTCCCCAGGAGCCCCCAGGGAGGACGTGCACAGTGGCAACCGCGCTGCAGAGCCCCAGCTGCCTGGTAAGACTCCTCGCAGGCAGTGACACCAGAAGCCGAGTGCTGTTCTGTCCACAGCCCCTGCACAAACAGCCTGGTCCGGCAGTCTCACTGCACACGTTTTCTAGAAGTGTAGAAGGTCCAGCACATCGGTCAGCAATTAAGACAAACATGATAGTGCTCAGAGTTATTTGCCCATGTTCCTGCAAACAGAGATGCACTGTTGGTTCTCTACAACTTCAGCAACCTCACTGCCTCACCACTGCCAGCTTCAAGACCTTTGATGGAAACTGCAACACCAGCATGGGTATAAACTCTGTTTCTTTTTTCCTTTTTTTAGAGAGACCCAAAATCTATGAAAAGGAGACAGATTTTGATAAGATCGAGCGGGTGGAATTAAGAAGCAAACACAAAATCCAGTGCACCGTAAGCGGGAACCCTGACCCAAAGGTTGAGTGGCAGTGGCAGCCCTGCAGCCTCACGGACACAGTGTAAGTGGGCGCTCGGGGAGCTCTCACCCAAGGGTGAATGTGCTGTCATGTGATCTGGTCGTTCTAGGACAATTTTTCTTTTCAATGTGTCTTATTTATCTGTATTAAAAATCACTAGAAGCGATTTCTACATGAAGATTACAAGGGGGTTGTCTATGATCCTTTTTGGTATTGCAAGCACTTTTTATAATATCAGAATAATAATATCAGAATTGTATCAAATAAGTTCAAAGTAACTGACTATCAGACTTGAATTTTCTTTAACATGACTAGCGAGGCACCTCAAACTTACTACGGTTTTTCTTACACCTCTTGGATGCAGCCTGTGATGCTGATGAAGAAAAAAAGATAGGTGTGAGTGACCAGTGAATGGAGGATCTCAAGGACTCAAAGAGTGTGCAGAGATGACATATGTTTTTCTATGCAGAGGTGACATATGTTTCTACCCCCATAAGAGATAGTGTCAGACAAACCTGCCGGACGCTAGTTAAAAGCTAAGATGTCCCTCGTAGTTTGTGTCATCTCTGCTGCTCTGCGAGCAAAGTGGTCAGTGGGGAGAGGTCCTGGCTCTGGTCTGGAAGAATTTGTAGCCCCGGGGGATGCACAGGAGCCAGGTGAGACGACTGAAAACACTTGAACTCTTCCCTTTCCCTCTTTAAAAAGATCAACGCAGATCCTGATAGCAGGGGAGAAATTTTGCTAGATTGTCTCTTAGTTTCTCATAGCTTCTCCAAATCCCGGGAACGCAGGGCACAAGCCTGAGACAAGCCACTGAGAGATGCTTCTGTCCCAGGTGCCTTGCAGCGGCAGCCACCACTGTGGTGGG
>JAVCKT010024618.1:0-16756 GCA_032273925.1 Rhynchotus rufescens | reverse complement strand
GCTGCGCTGCGCGGGCGGGGGGCGGCCGCGGGGGCGGAACGTGCGCGCGGGGCGGGCCGTGGCCCGCGGAGCCCCCGCAGCGCCGCGGGAGCCCCCGGGGTAACGCGGCCTGCGGGATCCACCGCTCACCGGTGGCTTCATGTGACACCCGAGGTGTCTGCAACCCCCGGGGCTTTGGCCCCTAGCGTGGGGGCCATTCGAGCCCTGCTGTGGAGCATCCAGCCCCTGGGGTGTTTGCTCCAGGGTCACCAGGCCGGGCTGGGACCTGGTGACCCGGGAGGTGTCACCGGACGTGTCCCGGGGGGCCCATCCGGCAGCAAGGGGCCTGACGCCCAACACACTCATCACAGACGCTCACACAAGTTCGGGCTATACTCAACGGAAGCGGTTACATTGCTGCAGCTGATACCTAAAACCCCGTGATAGTTGTGCAAAAAGTGGCCAAGTTTTAGAAAGTTCTGCCAACTCCAGTCCCGGGCGGGGAGCGGGGCTGGGAGTGGCTGCCTTGTGCTCGCCCCAGCCTCCCATCGGTGCTGTGATGCCCGTGTCGTGTTTTGTGGCACTCCGGAGTGAGCCACGTGTCCCACGAGCTTCAGCCCACGCGGCCTCATTCTGCCCATCGGGCTTCAAACACTCAAATCTCGGGTTTTCTCCCCGCGGGCGCTGGGCAGGTGGGATGTTGGGTCACTTCCCCACCTCACACACACTCGCATGAGGACACTCTGCTTCCAAGGACTGCAAAATCACGACCTTCCCGAAAACAACTTGCTGCAGCAACAGAGGGAGTTGAGCAGAGCTGGCTCTGCTGGAAGGCACCATTGATGTCATCATGCAGAAAATGCCATTGCTTTTGGGGACAAACGGGCTGATCAGGGAACCTGTGGACAGCCACGTAAGGGGGAAGCAGGAGGGAGCTCTGCTCCTTGGTAGCATGTGCTCCCTGCGTTCTTCATGAGTGTATGATCAATGAAATGCTTGTTTTTTTCTCTAAAATGATGCCTTAGATGAATGACCTGTCCTCCACTGAGGTCCTGCATGGATGACACGTGCTAGGAAGAAAACAGGCGATAAAGATACAGGTGTCATTTTGGGATGCTTGTGCATGTGGAGTGTGGGTGCAGAGAGGACTCTGCATGGGGGGGCTGTTCACCTGGATACCCACAGCCCAGGGCAGCTGTGTGGGGTCGTTTCTTTTGTCTCTTGCCCGAAGTTCATGACTTTCCGTCTTCTCTGGCCACCAGGAGGGCACAGTGGGGAGGGCTCTTCTGGCCCGCAAACACTTGCAGTGCCTGTAACCCCAGAAACACAGTGAATCTTGCACTAAAACCCACTGCTGCCCTAACCCACAGTGCCCTCCGTGCCCTCCGTGCCCCAGGAGCAGCATGTTGGGCTACAGAGCACCATGGCCAGGTGAATGAAAAGTCATTTGGGGTTGGCACAGGCCGCAGTGCAGGATACCAGGAGACAGGAGGTGGATGGGAACTCTTGTCCCTGCTTCTCATGGCTCTGGTGGGTGCACCAGTGGCAATGATGTGAGTCGTAGACTGCAGCGGTGCCTTGTGCCACATCCACAGCTGGGGTATTCCCGTCACTCCGGGAGATGCTCCGTCCCAATCCGGCACGCGTTGGCCTGAGCGGGTCTCCACAAGCAGCCCGCATTGCAACAGGGTGGCGTGCGAGGTGAGACCCCTCGTGCGGCTCCGTCCCGCTTTGCAGCCCTGCCATCTACCGGCTGCTTCCCGGCAGGAGCCTCCGCCAGACCCGCTCGCAGCAGCAGCCGCCAGGGCCCCTGTGTGCCAGGACCTGCAGCCACCGCAGCCACCGCAGCCACCGCAGCCACCAGAGCCCTCGCGCGGGGACGGAGCCGCCACGCGGGCCACGCACCGTGGGCTACTGCGCTGCAGGACCCTGCAGAAAAGAGCACGAAGCCCTTTGAAACCTTGCACAACTCTGCAAAACTCTGCAAAAACTCCCAATTCTGCATAGCCTTGAAAAAAATGTTCCCAAATAAACCCCAAAATCCCTCAAAACCCTGCAAAACACTGTAAACCCCATCAAAACCTTGCAGACCCCTTTGAAATCCTGCAAAACTCCGCAAAGCCCTGCCAAATCCTTCAAAGCCTGTGCGACGCTGTGGGAGCCCAGGCAGGGACCCGCGGACTGCAGCCTTTGCAGCATGCAGGTCACCCCAGCGCGGCACCAAGGTCCCGGCCCGTGGGAGCACTGCAGTCCATACCCAGCAGAGAAGCTCTGTCCCGGAGCCTGGGCATGCACTTTGTCCAGGAACCTGATAACTAACGTGCAGCGTTTTGCTGCTTGCGCCTCTTGGCATTTGCAAACGACCGCTGCAGCTGCGGGAGCCTCGCTATCCTGGCCAGAGCAGCAGCTCTTGGACGCTGGCCTCTTCTTCCCTCTTTCCTGAGCTTCTGGCACTGATTTCCAGTGGAGGCAGCAGTGCGGCCAGGTATGGAGCTGCTTTTCCCGGGATGCCAGCCCTGACAGGGCAGCTTGCAGTGTGGTGCGGGTGCTTGGCTCCTCACGCGCACTTCATTACGCAAAGCAACTCATGGATCTTAGGGTGCATCCTGCTTGGAGTCGCTGTGCTGGGGCCCGTGCCCCGCTCTTGCATGGACCTTGGCCATGCACTGGCCACACACTTCCCTCCTCTGCTCTGGAACACACTGGGAAATGGGGGTGTTGGTGCGTCCGCTGGGGAGCCTCGTTTCCACATTGCAAAGGAGTTTTCTCTTACTTGATTTCTTTCTCCTCCTTCTGCAGCCCTGGAGGACCTTCATGAAAGAGCCGGGTGCTAAAACACTCATTTAGCTGGAAAATTGCTGCACGGTGGGAGTGTTCCCTGCTCCCAATTGCACTCTGGAGCCGTGGAGGGACCTGCTGCAGCTGGACACACCGCTGGACACACCTGGGTTAAATAGCACCTGGAAATTTCACACGGATGGATGACTAGGGTGGAATGTGGCATTTTTCCGGAGCTGATGCTGCCTTCTGTTGCACCGTGCCAGCCTGGGACGTAGCACCTAGGGGTGCTGTGTGACACAGCTCCCATATTCCTGTGTATCCACCTGGAGTGGGGAGACGTGGAGAGAGGTGCCCTGGATGTGGGAGCAGGAGCATTCCCAGGAGTGGGGAGGAAAAGCTCCGGGTTGTGTATTCGGAGCATCTACGCTGGGAGCATTTATGAATTATATCTGTTTGTTTAAGCAGGTAAATGGGAAGCGAGGCCGAGCTTGTGAAGCTGCTGCAGTGACTCGGGTGCCCATGTAACAGCACCGTTTCGCCCTCGCCAACGCTTTGCACGTTGGTGCTCCCCGGCACAAGCAGGGCCGGAACCCGGTGCTCGGTAGCTGCAGCTGCCTTTGCCTTCATCTTGCAAATCTGTATGCAGATTGAAAAAGTACATACAGGGGAAAACTGCTTCCCAGAAAGGCTGGGTCCCTGGGATGCCGCAGGCCTGGACGGTTAAAGCATCTCTGGTACCGTACTCCTAAAAGCAGAGAGGAGCCTTTGGACATCAACTGTGGTCACTAGGGAATGTGGGGCTCCTTCTGCCGTGGCCGCTGCACTGTTACCCCTCCATTGCAGAATGTGCAGACAATGCCATTAATGCAGAGGCCGGTGTCTCCAGACACTGCACGTCACCGCGCTGCTGCACGGGGAGCGCGGCCGGGCGCTGCCGGGCGGGAAGCGCTTCCCTCCCTCCGGCTTCCTCGCTGCACCGCGGTCCTCCTCGCCGCGTGGCGCGGAGGTGACGACTGTGTCACCTGGTGTCACCGCCGGGCACGACTCAACGGCAGCGCCTGGCGGAGCAGCTTCCTGGCGTTGTGAGCAACAGCAATGCGGCAATCATTGAATCCCTGTGTATCCCAAGGAAAGGGACATGCCAGCACCCATGGGAAACGCGCCGGCATCCCCACACCACGTGTGCCCAAGGGAAACCGGGTGCTATAGGGGCCGCGTTGCACCGATCTATAGGCGGCCGGGGCGTCGCAGCGAGGAGATGCACAATTACGGGGCCCAGGTGCCCCGAGGAAATCAGCACGCGCCTTATTAATACGGGGCCGGCAGAAGACACCTGTCAGACAATTGGTCAACAAGGTACACGGTATCTGTTAGGTGCCGGCTAACCCGTTATGATCTTTATGAAGTGTCCTTTTGGGGGTCTAGATCTTCAAATATGAGTTGGAAGACCCTTTTCTTTTATTAGTTGCTAAGCTCTTTATACTTTTACCATATTGCGGCAGGTTAGGAGCCTGAGCTTTATTGTCTTATGTTATTGGAAACCCAGATTCCCGCAGCCGTCTCCCTCAGGTCAAGATTTGTCTGCGAATACATTCTCATTTCTCCATGTACAAAGGCTGTCTGGAGAGAGGCAGAAAAAGATTATGACTGTAATATACTTAAATCCAATTTATTTGCCTGACTAGAAACTTCCACACTTCGCAATTGCTTCCTCGCCGAGATTTCGTGTCTAATTCTCTGCCCGCAGCCGGCACGCGGAGCGCACGGGGTGATGCTCACGGCGGGGAAAACCTTCCTACTCGGCCCTGCTTGGGGCTGGGATGGGGCTGGGATCATTTTCCTTGCAACCTCCAACTCCCGTTCTCCTTTCTGGAGTTTCCACCCACCAGGGCCCAAAAAACGTAGGATTTAACGTGGAGATAACTCTGGAAGGCACCCAGGTCGTCCCAGGCAGGATTGCCCAGGCAATTGAGAAACAAGCAGGAGGGAAGGAGCAGGAATCTGGCAAAAACTGGGGGAAAAGGCAGAACTCTCGGAAATGGCTCTTCAGGTTAGCAGTCACAGCTGCTTTTCTGCCTTTTTTTGGTGTACTGGGTGCTCTGGAAGAAGTCCCAACCCAGAGCCTGTCCCAAGTTGAAGCCCATGCAACTCCTCTCGACAGAAACCAAAAAGCAGTTGGTTTAAGTATAAGTTGTGCTTGATTTTGATCCTGTTCGTATTTGTAGCTTTTTAAAATTCTCTTAAAGTTTTGGGCCTATTGGGTGACACGTGGAACAGGAAATTGCCCTTATAACAACTGGGTAATGTTTTTAGCAACACCTGCTCTGGTCCTGGAGCAGTGCTTGTGAACAAACTTTTATTCACATGCATATTTTTTGCACAAAAAGCATTTCTCTGCTACGTTTCTCTCCCTCTCCTTTGCAGGTGCTGCACTGCTCCTTGCCTGGGGTGCAGCATGCAGGCACTTTCCTGAGCAGGACCCTGCAGTGGCCGGGAAAGCTGTCATCATTCCAGCTCGTGCATGTGGATTTCTGCCCAAAAAGAGCAGGATTTGGCCCTCCGCCTCCTTTGGGTGTGTTTTCTTTGTATGCAAATAAGGTTTAATTTCTGAACTTCGAGCAGTTTGCGGAGGAGTTTATTAGAGTGCTGCCTTATTAAGCTGCGTACTCCCGGGGTCGGCGCCAGGCGCTGGGAATCCTCGCTGAACATTATTTATGTGCTTAAACAAAGTCGAGAACTTCAGACATCTGCTCTTCCCTGCCAAAGCGGGCAATGAAAACAAAGACATATTTGTAATCATACTCAGTAGCCTTTTTATGTGAAGTAATTACTAAAATAATCTGAGGACGTGGTGCAGATTATTAATAAAGCCCAGCGTGCAGACGACTGCTGCGCATCCCTCCCTTGCCTAGAGCGGACGGGAGCGCGGGGAGCTCCTGGTGCTGGTTGTCCCAGTGGAGCCATCCCAAGGGGAGCGGGACAGAGCCCTCTGAGCGCAGCCCATCCACTCGCTTGCTCTTGGCTTTGCACTAACGAAGCTAAATGTGGGTTATTCCTGGCTTCCTATACACTGCATAAATTCCAGGTGCGGTGGGAGGCACCCAGGATAGCAGGGGAAAGTCGGGATTTTGAGTTGCTGCTCCGAAAGCGGCGGGCGCCTCCGTCCCGGCATCCGCGTCCGCTCGGAGCTGCCATCACTTCAAAGGGAATCCCGCCGGCAAGGCAGCGGCAGAACTGTGTCAGCCGTTGATTTGCTCCCAAGATGTTGTCCATTTAGATAATTAATGAAGTTAAAATATTAAAGTTGCATTTACATAAAGCTGAGGGTAATGTGAGCGTTTTATTATTTTGTAAATGACCCAGAGTTTGCAGCACGCGTGTGATCATGAGCCGGTGACTTGGCGGAGACAAGTCTTCCCGAGTACGGAAGCGCGATCTGCAGTCTGCTGCTTTCGTTATTTATTCATCGTGCCGTTGAGTCATCTGCTCCTCAAAAATCACAGCGCTTTCATTTGTCACGTGCCTGGGTACAACTTCTGAGAGATTTTCCTTTCTGCCCAAAGTAATCCTTCAAATGCACTGCAATGGGAAGAAATTTCATTTGAGAAGGTTCTGCTTTTTTTATCTCAGTGACGTTTTGTCCATCAGATATGGAATTAGGAACATTATGAATAGGAACATCAGACTCAGCAGTCTCAAAGCTTCGCTTGCGGCTGAGCAGGCATGAAGGGAGGAGGAAGGAGAAGTCCACGTGCTTATCCATGTTTCCAGGCTGTTGTTGAGTTTTGGGTGTTGAGTGTTGAGTGTTGGGTATTGGGCATTGGATGTTGAGTGTTGAGTGTTGGGTGTTGTATGTTGGACATTGTGTGTTGAGTGTTGGATGTTGAGTGTTGGGTGTTGGATGTTGTTGGGTGTTGGATGTTGCATTTTGGGCACTGGGTGTTGAGCGCTGGCTGTTGTGTGTTGGGCGTTGGCATCATGTGCTGGGTGTTGGGCCACTGCGTGTCGGGCACCACGTGTTGAGCATGGGGTGCTGGGCTTTGGGTGCGCGAGTGGAGCTGCCACGGGGGCAAAGACCGGCCCCGCTCTGCTGCAAGCCGGGACACGGGAGGCAAGGCCGGAGCTGGGATCCCGCCGCACGCGGCCGCGGCCGCTCGCCGCGTGGTTTCGCCCCGCGGAAGGAGCTGCAGGTGCCCCGCGTGCGGGACCGGTGGGGCTGGCAGCGCGAGGGAGCGCAGCGCCGGGCTCCTGCGGGGCCGCGCGCCTCCGCACTCCTCCCGGAACTTCACAGGCCTCTCGCTGTGCAATTACAGGAGGATTTTAGTCTGATTATACATTAAAAACTCCTCGCTATAAAGAAACCCTGAGATCAGAGACATTTTCTTTCAAGTATTACATTGAAATGTGAACACTCCTGCTGCTTATTACAAAATGTTTCTACAAGGCACTACACTTACACTTCCTATTTTCATTGTTAGATTTTACTTTTTTTTTCTTTTTTTTTTTTTTCCTCTCTATTTAAACGTTAAATCTGGGCATCTTGTTGGCATCTCAATTTCCTTCATTGAAATGTTTGTTATGGAAGCTTTAATTACAGTCCGGGCAGGATGCACAGTCAAAGCCCCTGTTTTGGACAGCATTGACGGAGCTAAGAGAATCAAACCCAAACATAAAATATAAATGACACTTTTGTCCTTCAGACCTGTGAAAATGTGAATGCAAATTCTGCAGCCTTATTTTCCCTGATCCCCACTATTCTCTAATCTTATCAAATGCACATTCCCATATTCTGAGCCGGCCTGATAAAGCGCCTTGGTGTAAACAAGCCGCATTAGATTTTGCAGAGCCCATTTTCCTAGCAAATCCAATTTCACAATTTTTTTCTGGTGACACATTAGCCATTCCTCAGCACAGAAAACACTCCTTGAATATTTTAGCGCCCGGGTCCTGCGGTGAGGGGCAGCCCCGGCCACTCCGGGACTCTCCGGGAGCCGGGCTGGCATTCCTGCTTCCCGGCGCTCCGGCCGCCGCTCCGGTCCCCGCTCCCTTCGCTCTCGGCATCGCTGTTTGTCTGCGCGTGGAGGTGCCTCCAGGTTCATAAATCTGTATGCAGTAGTATGGGTTCTCTAACAGCAATTCATTTTAATTATGTGAGACATAAAAAGACCACCTACAGATGAGACAATACAGCTGTAAGATTCTCAAGGTTACTATGGGGAATACTTCATAACTGAAGTATGTTTTCCCTAAGGAATTCTACTACCATTTGATTTAATTTTTAATTTTTACATTTTAATCAAAAATAGATCAAATGGTGGTGTTATCTCCTGGGAAACATACTTCAGATATGAAGCAGTCCATGTTCCTTTTAAATATGTAAAGCTGCCATTTATGTATAACTCATGAATGACACCCTGTGTTGCAAGCAAATATCATGTGGTGATTTCTATATTGTTTCAGTAACAACACTATAACCATACACAAATATCACTACACCTGGATGTGCAAAGCAAACGCATTAAATAGTGTGAACTTCAGAAGCTAATACGAGCTCGAGCTGGTGCTAAATAAGATCCATCACTTATTGAACGTGCGCACGCTCGTATTGGCAGGGACCACGTCCCTTGGGGCATTCAAGCATCAAGCAAGTTGTTATTTAGGTTTCTAAACACTATTATTTGAAAACTGAGATCCAGAATCTAATACATTAGAGCAATGAGCAGAGAGCAGCGTTTTCCGGGTGGGATGGCTCCGTTTGGAGACCTTGGTGCACAGGTGCTCATGGAGCAGCAAATCTGCTCCGAGAGGGCAGCTCTTGGGTTCACCTGGGTGTTTGGGAACAGGACAAGGTCGCCCACCTGCCTCTGGCTCACTGGGGAATACCTTAGGAAGGCAGAACAGCAACGGATCATCCAGGGGCTTTACCTGAGGAAGCCCATTGCTGTCCGGCAAAAAGCATCCTGCACAGCTCACTCCAATGGGACACACGATTCAGGAGCAGTGCGAACGCCTGCAGGTACCGGACCCCAGGCACGCAAGTATCTTTATGTGCAGCTATTTTCTGTGCAGGTTTCATGCACTGTAAAACATCCAGGTGTAACTTTTAATGTTGCTTTTGCTGCCAGCAGTCAAAGCAAATATAGTATTAATTTGTGACTATTAATCTGGTAATATGGGATATCATATTATATTCTCAGGAACCATCCCATTAGATTCTCAGCAGAGTTGCCAAGGTTTTCGCACTTACAGGCATTCGTTTTTCCCCTAGTAATATCGGCATAAACATCATTTGTTTTTAAATGTATTATTTTCAACAGATATGTTCTAACTATAAATCTCCTGCCTTTAAGGCCAAGGCCTGCCTGGAGCCTGTTGCATTCCGCTTTTCCAAGATTCCACGGACCCGGCACCAGGCGCCCGGGGCCCCGGCCCCGCTGGGGCTCCTGCCGCCCCGGAGCCGAGGGGCGACGGGAAGAGTCTCCGCAGGATCCTGCCTCCAGCTCCCAAATACTGCAGCCAGGCCGGGAAGGCACAAATCTGGGAACACCGAGGAACATCCGAAACTAAACTATCACCCCAAGCCTACAGAGGAATTACTTCATTTCTAAATATTGATTTTGCATATTATTCCTGTATCTGGCTAGGAAGGAAGAAAATCTGTGGGCTGTGCTTGGAAATGGCACTTGTTATATAACATGATACAGAACCAGCTCTTATTTACCTTCATGCCTTGGTGTGTGCAGAAAGCAATCCAATTATTCATGGAATAATAAAAAACCAGCAAATTTCATACTGTAACCAAAGTGGTGTTTAATGATTCTGCTTTAGAGAGTAACAATTTACAAAATATAAAGTTCAAAATACTTCATTATATCATTTTTACTTGAATTAAAAACAGGCTGTCTAATTTACTATACATACGTAAATAAAGTATCACAGAAGTTATTGTGTGTACAAAGCACACTATCAATATAAAGAGTATATAAAAAGTATTAATAAAGCAAAATTCCATAGTTAGTACAAGGTGAAGAAATCTTACAAAAATAATTTTGTGGTTCTGCTGCAGATCTGACACAAATCTGCTCTGAAGAAATATTTACCTGCCCAAACCTGTGCTGCATTCATCTGTACCAATTACAACAGCTTTATGATTCAGATTAATGGCAAATCTTGAAACAAATAACAAATACAGTACCTTTACTTAAAAAAAACACTATTAGAAGTCTTCAATATATTAAATTATTTCAAGTACTATTTACTTTCACATTGGCTGATTTATAAATGCATTCTTTACTCCATTAGAAAAAAAACACCCCAAAACCTTCTCATGTAAAGACTTATTTTAAAGATTATCTAGAAATGTATGAACTCTCATTTATCAAAAAAAAAAAAAAAAAAGGATGATGTTTCTAAAAACAACTGGCCAAAAATGTCAGTTAACCCTTCAGAAGGACCAGAGTAGCAGCCTTTTGACAAGGACCAAAGCAGTGACCCGCGGCAGATGCTGCTTAGCCCCACAAGCAAATAAGGATTTAGGTTCATGAAATGAACACAACAGGTTATTTCACCCTGGAATACTTCACTCAGAATATAGTCAAATTTACACCTATGTAGAGTATTTCAGTTATCAGCATTATTATTCACGGAAAAGCAGTAAGCAAAACCGGGCCAAGTTTTTGTTAGGATGTCTGGCCTCATGTAATGAATGATAATTTAGAACACTGAATAAAAATTACCCTTCTTCCCCCTCCTACCTTCAACTAAAGTTCCCAGAGGTTTTTAATTTTTTTTTCTTTCCTTTTCTTTCCTTCTTTTCCTTAATGTAAGTCAATTCAACAACAAGGGAAAAAAAAAAAAGCTATTTTAACTATTTTTAAACAAATGCTAGTCAGGGTAAACACAGACCATGCCATTATTTTTTTACATAGCAAAGACACTAATGCTTAATAAAAAGTGAAAAGTCAAATTTAACATTCCCTTGAGGACCAATATATTTTATATCAACAAATAACTGTGAAAACAGAAATGCCATTGAAAACTATTGACATTTTTAGTGTCTTTGTAATACTGGATGTTCAAGGCTAAGAGGCAAGAAATGAAGCAAAACCCACAACAAAGCTGGTGTGAAATCCTGATTTAGTGCACGTTTAGAACGTCTCCTCTCAGTGTGTCCTGTCTAGGTGATATTAGTCACCAGAGTTACAGGACATCAAACAAGATGGTCTCAGTTGACCCAGTCTGGTACTTCTGCAGCTAAATAACTAGGGAAAATGACCCTGGAAATTGAGAAGTTAGGGATGCAAAGGTTAAAAGGCTCATAAAAGTTGGAGGAATAGAAAGACAGAGACCGGTATCTGTATTTTTTTCTGATTGAACAAAAATTTGAGGTGTTTGAAATATCTCACACTCTGATTTACTTTCAATATAGCTAAAATTTATAACATTTTCGAAGAAATTTATCGTTTCCTAGGAAATAAAGCAGTTTAGATGTCAATTTATTGTAGAACTGCTTTATAGACTCATTTCCTCATCTATCACTTAACAGAATTCGATGTTTGTATGATACTGGTTTATTTAGGAAGAATATCTTCTTAAAGACAGCCAATTCAGTGCCAGCTACAACACACAGAAAGACAAGGATCGCTCCCCATGTCTATGAGGGAAAGCTCATGGACAGGAAAACATCTTGTACGACCACTACCTGGGCCCAATCCCAGGTAAGGACAAGGTCAAAAGCCAAATCAGCTAAACTAGTCTAAAAACTTAAACCAAGCACAGCATCACTTTTTTTTTTTTTTTCCCTCATACTGTGCCCCGTGCTCTGGGTGTCCCTGCTGGAGCAGGGGGTTGGACTGGATATATCCAGAGGTCCCTTCCAACCTCAATCATTCTGGGATTCTGTGATACTGAGCTTTTCTAAAAGCAGGAGCATTTTTCAAGTGTAAAACCAATGATATAGAGAGTAGTGTGATGGAATTAAGGCGTACACCAAACTGCTATGTGCTGATAACACACACAGGCCCTCGTCACTGGTAGAAAGGATGCACAGAAATCCAGCAGGACAGTGTTCACACCTGCATCCTCAGAATGCAAGGGGAGCGTTGCTGATTTGCCTCCTCTCAACTTCTACAAGTTCAGGATATGACTGAAGTGTCCCTGAAACAACAAAGTTCCAAGTCATTAAAAGTTCGCTGATTAAAATATTTTCTTCTTAATTCTTTTAATAATTTTCAAGCTTAAAAAAAAAAAGCAACTGCACCAGCCCCAGCCCCAGAAGTGCTCTCCTCTTCCTGAATAACTTGCTGACAATTACGAGAGTCTGAAAAGTAAAGGGAATTTTCAACATAATCTGTGTGAGGAGCCGGACTGCACTATGACTGAAGCTTTGCACATCAGGTTAAACTATGAGCACTGGCAGTTAACATCAGATGTTTTATTCTAACTCCTAAATGTTAAAGATTTCAAGAATAGGTCAGAGATTTACCCTCTTCCTACCAAATGTTATTTAAAACTTGATTTTGCATTTGTTTATGTCACATTTTAAAGTTTTGTGTCAGTTTAAAAGCTATATCCACAGTGTTACGTATAAAATAAGAAAATTCACCTCTAGTTATCATGTAGCACAGGAAAATGTTAAGAATGATGGTATTCCCCCCACCTAAATCCCACCTAGTTTCCTTCTTTTTACCTAGTACTTCTTCTAAGTGTTTGCCTAAACTGCCCAAAACACATTAGTCAAAAGAAAAGCTTAAAAAAAGATGGTTCGAAGTTGTACTCCTTTTTTTTCCAAGTTCAGGTTTAATACAATTCTATCACTCCTTCTGAAACACAGTAGTCTCAACATGTAGGAAAGAGGCCTAAAGGCCAAGAGAGCAAACCATGATAATGATGATGCTAGACTTAAACACAGAGAGAAGCCCAAGGTTGGGGCAGTACTGAGTCAGACCCCAGTGTGCTGAGAAGTGCTGATGCTGGTGAGGTTACTCACACTACCTATTAGCTCCTTAAATAGCAGGATTTCCAGATGCAAACGATCAATGCTGATGAGGCTGCCTACAGCCACCAAAACCTGTCTCAGCAGAACATGCTGTATGCTTGACATGTCCCACCATGGATGCTTTAGTGATTTCAGTTTCCCCATCATCTGTAGAAATTACAGCTTCTTATCAGCTTAAGCTTAACATTTATTGATTATGAAAATAAATGACAAGATTATTAATCTTTTTCTGCCTGTAGGCTTCTCCCTCACGTTCATTGTAGTTGTTCTGAATGGTTTCTGAATGTTGCATTAGCTACTGTGATAGCCTCTCATTTTCCTGAGGTGAAACTGTAACTTTGAAGAAAGTTATCTGGGCTAATACCAGTTTACTAGGCATCATCTGCTTAATATAAGCTTTGCATTATTTTAGGAATGAAGGTAATTTACTAATGTAGTCCCTGACAGATTTACCAAAGTATACGTTGTTATGGTAATAGCCACAAACAACAGATTACCCAGAGAGAACACAGCAAATAAATCCGTATGATCAGTTCATTACCCACATGCAAAGACTTATGATGCCCTGAACACACGAACAGTCACACAAGGCAGCTTCTCTCAGGATGGTCTTAGGAGCTCAACACAGTTCAGCTGCTCTAGTCCTGTCTGTGTGTGGCATTAGGTCCAAACTAGCAAACTCTCCCACCTGGCAGGACCTGGGAGCTGCTCCTCTCTGCAGGAGCAGAAAGGCACGTCCTTCTTCTGCACGGGTTAGAGAACTGAATATTGACATTAACTCCCTTATTCCACTACCAAACACCACATTTTAATCTTTAAACTCCAATGTCTACCTGACATTATGATTTCCTGTAACAGACATACAGAAACTCCTGTCTACGCTACTAGAGGGCACACAAATGAAACTGGTTTCCATGGATTTAGTCATATTTAAAAATCATCCTGCTTTGAGTGAA
The DNA here is from genome assembly GCA_032273925.1 of Rhynchotus rufescens. Taxonomy (NCBI): domain Eukaryota; kingdom Metazoa; phylum Chordata; class Aves; order Tinamiformes; family Tinamidae; genus Rhynchotus; species Rhynchotus rufescens. Next base: position 3,043 of record JAVCKT010024618.1, on the reverse strand, counting down.
GCATTTCCCCACTCCAATATGTGGCAAATCTGGCAAGAAGCCCATTGCACATTGCAGAGCATGTAGCTTTGCAAGGGCTTCGGACTTTGACAACAACAACTTGGGATGATGCACTGAAACCACAAAGAGAGTCAGGCAAAACAATGGTTCAGTTTTAAGAAATCAAATTCTTACTATGTAAAGACAAAATTGTTTCCTTAACTTCTGTAACCAGAGCTGGTCTTGACAATTAGGAAACATGTAAAGGGGTCACAATAACTCAGCCATTCTACCAAACTTCAATATATCAATGTGTGTGTTAAGAGGTGAATTCTACCCTTCAAGTAAGATACTGGAAAAAGAATACTTCAGTCTGATGTGACTCAAAATAGAAAAGGTGCTATTCAAAATAAAGATGTCTATAGTCATTTTACATAAAACCAGTCACAACTTTCCAAAATTAACTGGTCCCTACTATAGAAGAATTATACAAACTGTAATACGGTGCCCTCTTTGTGTCCTCAAAGATGGTAACACATTTGAAAAGTTAAAAATTCAAATACATGGTCATACTAACTTCTGTATTCTTGGAGTCAGCCATGGATCTGGTTTCTATTTTGTTTTTAAAGATGAGTAGAAATAGATCAACAAGTCTAAATCTAAAAATCTAATTTAAATCTAAAAGACAGCAAATATCTTTTTAGTCGCAACTCCTAACCTACGAGAACAACCAAAGTCCTATGGCAGTCAATGGGAAATTTGCAATTAATTCCATCAGATCAAAGACCTTACAAAGACATTTAGGATTTATAAAGAAATGGCATTCCCCAAATCTCTCCTCGTTTTAGGGGATTCTTTAGATAGCCAATGTTTCAAAAGGATGCAGAGGATGCAAAGCTAAGGTAATGGCAGCTTCCACTTTGACAGACTTCCTAAGCCTTCAGTTGGACTATTTGCATGAAAAATGAAACTATAAAAACACCACAACCTCCTTCACAGTTTCCCCGGTCTTTGAAGGCTTAGCCTTTTATCCTGGGAAAAAAGAGGATTGTTTAAGTTCCTCTGTAGCAGGAAAGTCTGCTGCTACCGTTGCAGTACTACAGCACGTTACACTGTGCCAAATTACAGCTGTCACTATAGCCTACATAAATATATACATTTAAAAAATATATATATATATATTTTAAAAAGTAATTAGCTAGCTTAGATGTCAAGAGGAGCCTATTTGTAGCAGCACAGAACTCAGCACCATTCAGCTGCCCGAGAACTTAGGCTGTTTTTCAGAAAACTCAAGCTGTCTGTGCCGAGGCCTGATTGCCATCGATTCTTTACCTAACTAGTTTAAAATTAGTGCTAGTATACCTACCAGGTAATATTTTTAGGTTGCTATTTTTTTTGGCAAGGAAGTATCAGGTTGGAGACCAAAAAAAAAAGATTAGAATTCCTGAATATTTTACCATCATCAGATAAATCAAGAAAGATATAAAAACAGGGCAGAGGAAGTTGAGTGTTATTGTGGGCCTTGGTTACTTCCTAAACTCTGTTTTTTACAGTGAATGTGAAAAATGTGTTTGCAGTGTCTGTATTTTCCAACTAATACTGGAAGAAATGCATTAGTTTGTACTCTGCTGGCATACCTCAGAAGCACTAAATCAATCTGCCCTTTTTTATTTACATGCTTTATTCTTGAGAAATGTAATTGTGGTTTTTATTAACTTTATGTTTTATGGATCTAATACTTAAGAACAAGTCTATCTTTTATGTCATGGAAAGAAGGTTAATATACTTACAGATTCTCCAGCCATACATCTTGGGCAAGGCTGGGCAGTACCTCTGCTTCCATGGTTTCCAAAAATCTAATTAATAAAAACACATGCAAAACCACAAAAAAAGCAATTACTTCCAATTTTATTATAAAACATATATTAAATATATTCTTCTAATAAATACATATTGCTGATGATGAAAACGTACCAGTGAATCTTGATTAGTCCTTGCAGCTTGAGGAACACAGTCAGTGGAGACTTTCTCTTTAGAATCCAGCTCCATTGCCCAGTCAAGGAAGCCAATGCCAGCTTCCCATGGAATGGTTTCTACCCGCTTGCACACTCGCTTCTGCAAGAATTAAAGGCAATATTTATGTATGTTTGCAAGGTGTAGGCCATTGGATGTAAGTTTTTGTATTTTTGTTCTTCATCATCTGATAGAGACCTCCAATTCTGCTGGAATACCTTGTATGTAGAATAAGGCTTTGCAGACACTACTCGAGAACTCAAAAATTTTGCATCCACCTCTGTGCCTCATGAGCAGGGAGGATGAGCAGGGAGGATGAGCAGGGATGTCTGTAGATAATACTAAATGTCTCTGTGCCTCAGTTACATAAAATGGGTATAAAACGCCACTGGGAAATGAAGATACAAGGACACACTTCACCGCGCATTAGTGTATAATTTAGGATGGGGCTTATCAAAGGAGCGGATCATGGGAAGTTGTGTGAAACAGCTAATTAAGCCAAGGAAACGGAAGGAAAACCCTGAAGCCATGTCAGACAGTTTTGAAGATATATTTTGCAATGATTTCTTTACATCTTTTTTTCTGAATATTGTCACCTGCTACAGGCCTTCTGCTGCTGTAAAATGAATCAACTTCCTGCTTCTCACTTGGACTGTTGTCTAGTATTGAATGACTTTGGAATGACTCCATATCAAAAGCACTCAGCCTCCAGGGAACAGGGTATCCAAAATAGGGATGTCTTTCTCACACCCGAGCACAAGATTAAAGGTCGTCAAAGCGAACTGCCTTAGCACTCCAGGAGAAGCTGATCACGAGCCAGCAAGGCTGAGGTGCAAACCTGTGCAAGAGATCTTCCAAGAGGAGGCCTGCAGCAGATTATCCCCGCTTGTGAGGGCTATCCCGTGCACTGGGAGGACTAGTCCAATCCCAGGGTCTCCTTGGAATTACAGCAGCACATCAACAGAATAAGGGAAAATTTTCAAAACTGACATTTCAGAGTTCGACTCGGACGCAATTCCAAAGAGACAGAGGTTTTTGAAATTTCTTTTAG
>JAVCKT010024616.1:10975-24426 GCA_032273925.1 Rhynchotus rufescens | reverse complement strand
TTTTGTGTATCACTAAAATAGATAAATTCTGCAAAGTTCTGTTCAGATGAGAAGTTCACCCAGAATTCCTATGCAGGAATTCAAAATGTCAGCAAATTCTCATTAGCTGTATTTCACTCAATTGCCTACACTTGACTAGAATACTATAAAAATAGCCTTACACACAATTTCCCTGGCATTACAAGATTTTGTCATCGCAGCCAAGTGCTGAGTTCCTCACAGTCAGCGTATGAGCTGCTTGTGCTTTTATCATATTAAAGCGAAACTTTAATAACATTAAAGATATTATAAACATGCTCAGGCACTGACACTGAAATATTTACAACTTTTAACAGCTTCGTAGATCATGAATATTTCCAAGTCCAGTAGGATTGTACTATCTACATGGAGATATTTTATTACATCTTAACTGACTGGACTACATATACACACAATTTATACCTTGAATTCTTGTAGAGTGAACAATACACATACAATTGATCCAATCAGAATACCGAGATGATGTTAAAGTATGAAGAATACTCAAAGTCTTTGCATCGATAATAAGAACATCTTGATATTCTCCACAACAAAGCAGCCAGCCTTCACCTGTCATTCGGAATGAGCAATGGTAATACTGTACAAGTGGAAAGAAGACAGTCAGCAGACAGAACTACAAACATGTTCATGTATACTACTTTTTTCTTTATGGCATATTGCAATTCCAACTGTACTTAACATTAGTAACACTACTAAAACTTGTATTAATCCGCATATGTAAGAATGTTTGTGCATAATTTGCTATCAACACATTCTATATATATTTGTAACAATTTAACAGGCATATAGCTTACAGTTGCTTCACCTGCTTTGGTCAATTATTAGCTTTTTTGGAAGTGATCAAGGAGTTAGGTTTCATTTTAAATCGCTAAACAATCATGGACTTATTTCTCTGAAAGACCTCTTCTCTAGCATTTGATTTTACTACAGTTCTGAAGAGGAACGTGAAGGGGAGGGGCAGGGAGAAGATTGCCCTAAGGTAAAAATGAGCAGGACTCATAATTTATGAGTTACCTTCCAAGAGGGATTTTACTCCCTAAACTAGTTCTCACCATGAAATTAAATGTTCTACAAGCATCTTGGTATTAAGATTTTCTTTCTCAACAACCACATAAAGAAAAGAAACAGATATACAGCAAGGTACTTAAGAATAGAGATGATCACCAAGTATGGAGAGGCAAAAGATTTTGGTGTTTCAATTTATACAAGCAAGAACATGCAGATTTTGTGCAATATTTGTCTTTAAAAGTACAATTAACCACTTTAAATTCAGAATCTGCTGCTTCAAGTAGAATTTACAAAAGATAGCATTCTTTATAGAGTAATCATGTAATCAGAAGAAAATATCACACAGCTATACAAAATTATGCCTCAATTACTGTAAATTCCCTGTTTTAGTTTTAGACAATTGTTTTCTATCCATCAGCTTATATATTTCAAGTATGAAAATGAGAAGATGCATAATTGTCACAAAGAGTGAATGATAAGGAGCAGAAGTGCTTAAGATGCAGGAGTCACTTGTAGTTACTGCTAAACTTGAACTGGAAATTTGGACAGTCAGTCAATGTTCTAAGAGGAGATCCAACATTTGCTGAACAACAAAAGATTAAAGAGGCCTTTTGATCCTTGCATTACACTTCACTTCAAACGGCAAACACTCAACTTGCACATCTGCCATTTGTAGCTGACATATATGCTAAACAGAAGGAACCTACCAAATCAGATATGTGAAATGGTCATTAGAAATAAAGCAGTATTTTTAAAAATGGTTATACTAACAAAACCAGTTTGTGCTAAACTTCCAGTACAATAGCCTTCTATAGAAAATACTTTCTCATCAGAAGAATCTATTCATTTTTTTCCCTTCCCCCCATGTTAATATTTCTCTTTAGTCATTTTGTCAAAACTACAGGTCTAGAACCATTATCTACCCAAAATTAGACTTAGCCTACTCGAACTCTTCATAAAGCAGGGGTATTCTACCTTTCGTAGAAGTATTTGCTTCTCCTACTTGAAGAGTGAAAGAACTAAGACTCCACCTCTAATGTCCACAAATGCACAAAGATTAACAGTCTCCTAGGCCAGATTTGTTCCTATTTGTCTGCAGAACTTCTTCAGAACTATAAAAATCTACATAAGAAATACAGAGCAGCTCATACACATATTACTCTGCATTGTTAATAACTCCTCTATAACTTTTTAATTATAAATTCATTATATTTAATTCATTTTAAAATTATAATTTGTTATTTTTCTCTTCCCCATCATTAACCATGATGGAATTAAAAATTTAATTAAAATAATGTCGTGAAAAAAATATTTAAGCTTTGAAATATTTGAATTCTCAATTTGTCCACACTTGGAAAGTCACAAGAGAGTTCAAGGTAGTCTCAATTGTCCATCATTTAGAGGTTTAAATTCATCTAGGTTTCCTCACTGAAGAAAGAACATTTTAATTAAGCTAGAAACCCAGAGCTGCTCTTCTGCAAATACATGCAGAAATAACTCATGTCTCTGAATAAGATCCACACATCTGGGCTCCTAAACCATACACACACACACACGTTTCATACGCCCTCACACTAAAATCTACTGAAGTCTATCCAGATAGAGTTCAAAACAGACACTTGAAAGTATCTGAAGATCTAAAGAAATCTGTGTTCTGAAAATAAGTCACTGAAAAGGGGACAGAGTAGTCTTCTAAAAGTTAGCAGGCAATCAAAATCTTTCAAGTACATTTAAAAATCAGCTATTTATTTATTAGATTTCCTAACAATTGTCTATATTGGTTGCATATATATCCTTAAAAGTCAACTTTAAATTTGAAACTTCCATAGAATTTTGAAATAGGACAATATCTTCAATAGTGAAGATTGCAAGACAGTTGCAATTTCTACTACTACCTGATGTAAATACAGTGGTATGACATTCCAGACATTTGCAGCTTAAAAAGGATTAGCTAGACTCCATTAAGGAGTACAAATACAGAAGCTTTGTTTCTTAAAAAGAAATGAAAAAAGAAACAGGTAAAATTACTTTTATTGCAACCAATTTTTCTCCTATGAATGAGCTATACATTTAAAACCATACGTTTCCAAAAATACTACAGTATGAATGCAAAAGGCTCCTTGCAATAAACTGAAATATTTCATGAAAGTTGCTATACTTACACAAATTGCTGTATGCCTATAAGGAAGCTTTGCGTTCCCAACGGACTGTCCACTAGCAACATTCCAAACACACATCTCCCTGCCAAAGATAACTTCATATTATTCTCTGTCATTTCCACTCAATTGGCTGGAATAATTGTGTCACCAAGTTTTTCTTTACTGTTGTACTTAAGTGCAGTCTGATCGCTTATGTGGCTTTTTGTTACAGATTACTAGGTAAGAAAACGTTGTGGTCATTAGCAGAGGATGACATACAGTATGTTTCTTTTTGTTTTGGTAATTACACCCTGCTGCCTTGAAGCAAACCTGACTTTAAGGCCAACTCTGGTCTACAACAAATTGTAGGTATATTGCCATTATGGCTCGTCAATGTGTCGCTATAACTATCATTCACTGGAACTACATCCTCCAAAAGTGATTCATTTCACTGAACTTAAACCACATGTTCTGAAAGACATAACGCATCTTCTGCTGCAGCAGACTAGTTCCTGATACGAACCATGAGTTTCTGTTAAGAAGAAACAGTGCCACCATGAGGATCTTTCTCAAGTCTGTTATTGATATAGCACTTGTCTGTGTAACAGGTATGTTTATACAACATTTTAGCTACACTTTATTGCCTTTAAAGTTAATACTTAAAAAAACTTGTTAGCCAGCCTTCCTCATCTAAATATTCATCATACAAGGTCATCGGAGTTTACTAGAAACACAGCCAAGTTAAGCCAAGTTAAATTAAGTTGTCATAACTCAACAACTGAATGTTAAAAAAGCCTAATACCAAAGTTTAAACAGTAACTATTTTCATAGCTGAAAAAATCATTTTGCGATTTTCAGATATTATATTTTAAGGCATTTCTAGAAGAGAACTTAAACACTGGAGAAAAGCATTTTAATATGTCAGAAATGCTATTTAATGATTTACATTTTAATCTACTCACTTTCATATTTTACAATAAACTAAAAAGATTACTTAGAATTTTTCAGGTTAGCAAAAGTAATAAAATTTACACATCTGTAGTATACAGGTATGTCTGTAGAGCAAAAGCCTACAAAGTAAACTTCTGTGTTCTTTGTTTAAAGCCAAAGTATTTGTTTATATCAGAATATATGATCGTCAACCCTACTACTTCATCTACATCACCACGATACAGCAAAATTTACAGAAAGCAGATGAACATAAATGGTTTTTGCATGCTCTACTGGAAGTGTTGTATTCACTGTTTTGCACCAACGAGAAAAAAGTGAAACGATGTGAAAACTGCATGCTGATAAACCCATCATACAATAAATGCTATATATGCTATACGTAACATGCCAGTGAAAGTTCTTTAACCACTGCACAATAACTTCAAAGTTTCCCTACAAAATATAACAATATTGTCAAATACTCATCCTTCTGGCATAATCACTTATACAAAGACACAAGAGGTTCTGAAGTAAGATAGGGGGACTAAGTTATACACAATTTCCACAACTCCAAGTGGAAGATGATGGAAGCTTAAAAGTGGCAAAGAAATGATTCACGGGCCTGAAAAACACCTTTTGACCAATCCTGCATTTCCTTAAGATGAAACATCTTATTTATAATTAGTTCATCTTCATGCTGTAACCTTCCACGCATCAGTGATGGATGCTTTGCCCTTCTGTAACTTAGTAATCAGTTCAGTGGTAGAACCTTCAGAATGTGAACATCTGTATACTATATCTAGATCAAAAACCTAATTTTTAATGCTTTTTATCCAAACATTTTGGAAGTAAATTATCTTTTTTTTCCCCTCATATGATGTAGAAACAGTACAGAACTTCAGAATTAAAATAATTTCAACTCAGATTCCTGGGTGGAATCTTAGGAGGCCAACTCAAAACAAAACAAAAACCAAAAAAATCAACTAATTACATTGTCTTTTCCCCTTCCCTTCTACACCTATTTGCCACTACCTACTATAAACTGTTCAATGGGGCAACCAAACCTTTGAAGGTTAAGGAGCCTGATCCAGTTTTAGTTATCCCCTCGTATAACCACGACAGAATGAGAAAACAAGACAGAGATCCTAACAGATGGAGCTGATTATAAAGGAGGATAAACAAGCTTCTCAGTGACAGAGGAAACTTTAAGGGTCTGGAAGGTGCAGCTTGAAGAAAGGGATAGGAGCTCCTCCTGGTAAGAGGCTTTTAACAGAGCTGTCCTGTTAATTGGAAAAAATGAACACAAGTGACAAGGTAATACCACCATGAAGTAAAACAAAAGCATTTAGGAAAAGCTCTAAGGAACAAAGAGACTACCCTTGATTGCTTTCAATGGCTGAATTCCTAAACAGCGTACAGGCTCAGATCACAGCCAGAAGGGTTATCAAATACTCAGAAGTTCTTAGCACAAACCTACAAGGACTGGAAAGCAAGTATGATGCAAACCATAGACCAAATGAACATAGCGAAGAAAGGCTGCAGGATTGGAAACTGCCAGAAGGAAACACTCTAACATGGCAAGTCAGATTATAAATAAAGATAGGCAGTGTGCACATTTTATTTAAGAACAATCTCTTCTTTGCTTCCAGTTCTGATCACTGAACAAACATAACTCATATATATTAACCTCCTTTACTGATTCACTTCTCCAAACTGAGTTCAAGAAGGAACAGAAAAAAAAGCATCAAAATACTACAATACTTCTAATCATGCTAATTCTGCCCTATAATCTGACTATAATTCCATTTGAATGGGGCCTGATTCCTGAACAACTCATCCAACTCACCATCCTGACAACTACAGGGCTATCAATCTGCCAGATGATTCTGCAGACCACAAGAACAACTCTTGGTTAGCCTACCACTTATGAGAAACAGTCATTATCCTAAGAAACTGCTATCCTTTTCATATCATGGAAGAAGCGGAATAAAAATCTTCTATCAAGTTTAGAATTTGACCTACACATGCCACACATTTTATGATTCAAAAATAACAAATAATCAAATATTCAGTTACCTACCCATTTTCAGCAGCACTTACTACATATGGCTGTTTTTCAAAGTCCCTTGCTTTTGCCAAACAAGTTACAGAAGCAGTATGACCAAACAGAATTTCTTTAGATGAAACCTAGGGGAACAATAAAGTAGTCAGATAAAGTAATAAAATAGTTTGAGTTTCTGGAACATACAAAAACCTGACTCTAGGATTTATGCAGTTTGCAGAAAGTCAGCAAAAAACAGTCTCTGTAAGACTGTAGTCTTGACACTGCCCATTCTAAAGGATTTATGAGGCTTCAAATGTTATAAAATGGACAGTGTACAGGATATTTGTCCTTCAGCTTTATGCAGAAAGAGGGGCAAAGTAATAAACATATAAAGTAAAACTCTTAAGCATGTGTTGAATGTTGTGTGTTTAATCTTTTTGACTCTGGTGAGCTTCACTGTATGTACAGTGCATCTGTATGGGAAAATGTACCCTGATAAAGGTGCAAGATAAAGTTCCAAGCTATACCAGGGTACAAAACAGCATAGATGTCCAACAAGAACAGAAACAAAGCTCTAAGAACACAAAAGTTTAAGTTGCTTTGTCTGTTACATTTTTAAGAAAAACAAAATGAAACTGAGTCAAAGCAAAACAGATATATTATACCTATTTCATCTTACATCCAGCTTTCTACAAAGATTCCTATTAAGCTGGTAGGACACTAGTTTCCCAAATGGATATTTGAAAATGTGAAACATGTCTGAAATTAACGGTCTTTCAGGATATTGTTTTTAGGATAGGAACCATAATTACACATGTTTACTTACTACTATTACTCAACAGACATAAGCTATAACATATAGTTGAATGATAACATGAAACATCTGTAAATAACTATGCAGACGCACCATTTTATGATTTTGCTTTATGAGTTTCCTGTAACAAAAACCCCACATTATTTTTAAGTGCAGTAGCCTAGATAATCTCACTGTTAATAATAAGACAAAAATCCCATCTGTCTACCTGGCAGACTGTAATATAGCAGACACAAACCTTTAATTCTGATGAAAGATTCCAGAGACATATTTGTCCTTCTTGACTTCCTGTAACAATTGTCTGCTGGTCATCTGTAATCATAATGGCCGTGATGCTGTGAGAGGGAGCTATTTTCCCCCACACTGCCACAGCCTGGATTGATACTTTCATAGTCAACACCTGAAAACAGAAACAAGTCAAGAAGATTTTTTGTAGCATGAAACCATCTGGCAACATTTGAAAAAGCTGGTTTCAAGACAGTGCTGCAAAGAGAAGCAGAAAACCAGCTTTGAGGCTTTTTTTTTTTTTTTGTCCCAGTTGAGGCTATTATCTCACTAGCTCATTTATAGATATACTATCATTTGAAATTGAATTGTACAGCAACCCTGTGAAGTTGCTCCTCTGAAGCCTGAAACGGTCTTTAAACTTTCCTAAGGGCAATTTTGACTACTAGCAGCTCCAGTAGGGGGTAAATAAGAGATAACTCATATACCAAGTGTTTATATGCATCTCAAGTAAGAGAAAACAAGTCTGAGCAACAGTAGGTGTTGACTAATCATTTAATGATGACTAAGCAAAAAGAAACAAGCCATTTAATCTCTTCAGACGCATCATTATGCAGGGTCACTTAAGTTTCAAATAACACATCTTAACTGCTCTTTTCAAAATATTTTATGCCACTTATTCTTCAGCAAAAAGGCAATAGCAGCACTGGAAAGCTTCAGAGTGGCCACTTCGCAAAATTTACCACTGATAAGATACGCTCCCATTTGTTCTGGAGCAGGAAAGGAGAAGCCCCTAGCAATTAGAGATTTAAAATGAAACAGATTTAAAATGAAACAGGCACCAGTAACAGATGCTACAGCAGTGGAGCTGAGAGTGAAAGCTGCAATCTCAGAAAAACACAGGGTCTGAAGAATCATGGACAGCTAAAGGAATAATTTAGGAACGTCTCAAGGCATGATCTGTAGCACTTGATGGAGCCTTGGGAAGTCACATGAAGAAAGGTAGCTCCTGTGTTAAAAACACAAGCCAGAAACAATTTATAGAAGCTGCTTTTTATGTATATTCAATCTGGGAGACAAACCCGGTACTAACTCCCAAACAGCAGCAGTTAAGAGACAGCAGGGATACAGATAAAAGATATACAGTCCTTACTACTTCTAAAAGCTTTAACTGATACAGAACTAGAGGGATGATCTTTGTTCCTTCATAAAGACGTGAGACAAAGGGCTCATTTACCCCTTTGAAGAAGGGCTGGCCAAGTCAATGTAGAAAGACTTAACACACAACCTTAATCAATAGGCTAAAAGCAGAGAACTTAAAATTTGACTATCAACAGATTATAAGACTAAGTTTACTGGGCTGGATAACATTATGATCACTGTTTGCCAGCATATACCAAAACAGTGAAAGACACTTAAGATTTTAACTTTAGAACTGACTTCTCAAACTTATTTTTAAATCTCATATCACACGAATTATCATACCTGATAGTAAAGAGCCCTCTTCCCATCTAGTTAAGCACAAAATGAAAGTTGTTTTAGCCCAACTCTAAAAATATATTTTGAGGTATCAGCAAAGTTTAGCCATTTTTACGGGCCCTACAGAAGGGTGACTGCCTAAGTTTAATATAAGGCAAGGAGGCTCTGTTTTTTGTTGCATCAGTCATTTACACTTGCAGCATAGGAGTGCTCTATTAGTGTTAAATACCATAAAACAAGTTGTACTGAATTCAATGTAAACCTCAATTCTGACTCATAAATTACATTTTCCTATAAAATTAAGGTTAGCATTTTTAGTAGACGACCTACTGCTAAGTGATGAGTAACAAATACAGAGAACATAGATGTACGCCAGAAACAAATTAAGAACTGAAAAAAAGCCTTCGAAATTTGCTATTTGCAGACACCATTTTGGACTTCTATGAGTGTCACTAGTATACAGCAACTATTGCAAATATATTAGATAGGTGAGAGTATATTTAGATTATAATTTTGGAAAAACATTTTGAATTTGTCCCATGATACTAGCTGAACTGAGAGACAAATAGAAAACAAAATATCAAATTACTTCAGTTAACTTTTCTTTTGGATTAAAGTAATTTGATGTACAAGATAAAAAAATATTTTACATAAGTTTCTCCTCTAAGAGGTTTCCTAGAAACATACTCATGTGCACATACTCACATTTTGTCTGACAATATTTAGTTTTATCAAAGCTACTTTGTGATACTGATGGCACCTAGAGCAAAATTTCTTATATTTTATCAACAGATATTTATCAGACTATTCCTTGGAAAAGGTAAAATGTTTCCACAAAGTCAAATATTGCCCAAGGCATATCTCTGCTACATGTAGCTTATCAGCACATGTTAAACTTCTCCAGCTCTGCCTGCTGAAGCATGTCTGATTCACAGTATTAACCCATAATCAAACTTCTGATCAAGTTCCTAGCTCCTGCTCCCCACTCCTCCCTGCTTAAAATGTTGTCTTTTCCCCGGTCCTGCTACAGACCCTCATAATTACACTACCAAGAAATATTTCCTCACAGCTGTCCAAAAAACACTGTTCCCAGTTAAAACTGTACCAGGTTATTCTAATCTGTCATACTTCACCTATTCTGCTCCTAGCGCTATGAACTTTTCGAACTACAGCACAAACCTCTGCTAAACAGGAAAACGTCTCGAATTTGCACAATTTTGAGGACTTCAATCTACTATTTTGGCAACTTCGGATCACTTGTACTGTAGCTTTCCTTTTAAAAGCTGAGTATAACATTGTTTGTTCTACAGAAGCTGCAAAATTTCAGTCAAAAGCTTTAACAGGCCAGAGCCCAAGAGGTCTGTGATCTTGGATGTATTGCTAAGCAGACATTTAGGCACTTTATCACTCCTGGTGCTCCTGACAGAGATTCGCCAAGGATTCAAGTGCCACAGGGACATCTGAATTGCATCACGGAGAAACAGCTCTGCAATAAACTCAGCATATACTTTCCCCACAAGGCCTTGTTCCTATATAGTAAACATATTCAGGCTTTGCTCTCCTGACTTAGAGAAAAGCAGGTGGGCTCTCAGCAGGGGTCGTGTTTCCAGTGTCTGTCACATAACTGCTGCTAAGCACAGACACACACCCACACCTGTCCTGCATTTTTCTCAAAATGATCATCCAAAGGCAGGTGATTGGAAAAACAGGTTAAAGCTTAGGTTTTAGTAGAATGCAGGTGTGCATACTCAGTGATTTGAAGTGAAAAATATGGGTTCTGTTTTGCCTTCATTCAAATCTATGGCTTACATATCTCATTGGCCTTCACATTTGCACAGTATGCTCAAAAAAGAAACCTCTCTGTATGAAATCTCCTGAAAATGTTACCCTATCAACTAAAGTTAGAAGAATCATATTTTTACATATAGAAAATACATAACACTGACCTCTAAGTGTAGTTTTCAGAATTCAGCATTTCTCACTGGTAGGAATCACACAGTGCTAGTGGAATGCTAGTCCTTAGAACTAGCACTCAGAAATATCTAAACACTCATACAATAAAGGAACACTGATTGAGACATTGCCCTCCCATAGCTACATATCAATCCTTGACCAAAATTTCCAAATAGAATTTTGTATCTTCTTTAGGCAAAGTAAGGGCCAAAAGGAAAAAGAACATCTTTGTATGCAAAAAGATCACTCCATAGGTAACAGTCTATCAGAAAGCCTTTCCTGGGTTTACATTTATACTTCATGCTTCCTATGAATCCTCTACTATTAACACAAGATCAATTGTTTCAAAATCTATTCTAAATATGTGTTAATGAGCACAACCACAAAATAAAACAGAAACAGCTGTCAGTGATGAAAAACACCTAACAGCTTGTACTGGATTAGGGATTCAAATATTTGAGGAAGAGATATGGGTTATATGGGCCAGGCTGATTAAAAACCATTTTTAACATAATTTTGTAGGAGCAGCACATGCTGTCTCCATCTAGCAAAAGTGCTTGCCCCTGTTCTGCCTCTCAGCCCCTTTGTTTGATGGCCAGGTAATATAGTGTAAGTCATTTTTCTTTCCCTTTTAGCTTCATCACTGTAGTAAAGGATTAAGTACAAAGCCTGATAAGTTTACATGAAAATATCCTGAAGTTATGCTCTTATAAGCATAATAAGCATATTTCATAACTAAAATGTTCTAAAGATGCAGAAGGGACACAGTGCTGTGTCAGCCTGCAGACGTACTACGTCAGTGTTCAAGATGCTGCTCATAGATTTTCTCCTCATATAAGGCACTGTTCAGAAGCTTTTCCTTATCCATGAATCTGAAAACACAGGTCAACAAGATTTTGCAATTTGTAAAGCAGTAGGATACAAGCACATTCATGTAGGTATGAGCAATAGAATAAATTAGAAAATAGAAACAGAGTACTGAGAAAGAGGCCTAACAGAAATGGAAATAGTGTGGAGATACAGAGGCTACAGGGAAGAAGGCAGGAAACATAATATAGGAAACAGAAAAACAATACAGATCGGTAAGGTGAGAAGGGGATAACTATTCCAAGGAAATTACAGACAATAAACGCAAAGATGATAAAGATGAGGAAAAGATATGTGAAGTAATTAACAGCAAAAATAAAGCAAAGGTTTAATCATGAGATTTCTGAAGTTTTATTAAAAACAGAGTAATATTATACAATAGAACTATTAACTGGCTCCTTTAAGACATGGAACATCAAAAATGTTATTTCAAATATTTTTCTTCATTATTCTAATCAGATGGCAGGCAACTAGTAAATTACTGCAGTCATCTGTATTTCTTCCCTACATCTTGACTCCTCATGCTTTAATATCTTCTAGATGAGCTCAGCACTCTAATTCTTCCTCTTAAGCTTCAACAGCTTCCTCTTCTCATCCTGGAGACCCTGCCTGCCACTGTGCTTCCAGCTTAAAATCTAAAGCTTCTTGGGATCTTAAAATCTTAAAGACTTCTCTTGGGATCTGTCAGTGCTACTCCTTAATCAGCCGGAGGAGTCACTGTTGAGTGACACTCAGTCTCCCCAGAGGGTGAACATTCTGCTTTTGCAGTCCAAGGGAGCAAGAGACCGGGACCAGGAATCAATACAACCCATTTTAACTAGCAAGAACCACCTAGTAATACCTTGTTTGTATTTCTTGAACAAGTGACACAAGAAACACTTATTTCATTCCACACAATAATTCACCACAATCAGAAAGAGCACAGTAAGGGCAACACCATCTCCCAGCTGCTGATTACATCAAAGGTTTGCAGCACGAATTCAATTTTATGATGTTAATCTCAGCCTGCCACTCAGAAATTTTCTCTGAGGGATATGATTTTTCTCTGGATTTCATTTTAAGAATGATTTTCTTCTTCTACAATCAATAAAGATATGTTTTCCTCAAAAGACTCTATCTTGGCAGAATTCAATTGGCCATTTCAAAACCTTTTGGTGACACAATATTAATTAAAATAGTTTATGTTGCACCTAAACTGGAAAATGGGGCAGCAGAAACATCAGCAACTCAGGACACTTGTACTTTACACACTATCATAGGGTATGGAATAAGCTTTACCTTCTTGAAGTTTTCTGCAACTCAATAAATTATTCTAAGCTTGTTAGAAAAGTGTCACGAGATGTTATTTTGCTAAATGGAAAAATGAAAAAGTGTGCAAAAAAGTTCACATTTTCTTGCATTTATATCAAAGATTTCAACAAAAGAAAAAATCAAAATAGCTGTATAAATATTTAGATGACAATAGCCAATGAATATGAGCTAACAGAGTTGGTTTTACATCACATTTAATAAGGTTCTATGCATAAACAAAGTTTATTTGAAAAAAACATTCTTTCAGACATACAAAGTTGTTTAAAAGCTAGACACTTTTCGTTGTTTTTTACTGCTGCAAAATGATGTTTGAATGGTCTAACACATAGAATAGTTGAGAACCTAGAGGAAATTATATACTGCTTAAGCACTGCAGAGTCTTAACTATAAGTGAATTACTTGCTCTTTTCAAAGCCTTAAGCATAAAAATGCTATCACTTACGTTAAGATATTCAAACATTCACAAACCGCTCACCAAAAGCTGTAGTAAGAAGCCTTGCTGAGGTGAAGCTTTAATTAAATACTTCAAAATTTGCTGGCCAATCCCTTACAGAGAACATAAAAAGAGGGTTATCACTTTCTACTAAATGTGAGGTTTGATTTCTGCAAGACAACTTATTGACTTAAATATAGAGAGATTGTT
>JAVCKT010024613.1:0-15863 GCA_032273925.1 Rhynchotus rufescens | reverse complement strand
AAAGAAGTAGGATGCATGGGGCTATTAAGGCTTGAGGGATGTTACTGGTGCGTTTCTCCCGTTTCCAGGTCTTGTTTTGTGCTTTTGATTAATGGCCTGGGCAAAAAAAAAAAGGGTCTTGATGGTCAAATCTGTGAGGGAGCCACGAGCCTTGTGAAGGTGGAGAGGGATGAATCTGTTTCCAAGAAGATGACCTTGAGACAGTCTCCCTGTCTTTGAGACACAAAGAGAACGGGATGAAAGGATGACACAGTGCATGGGTGAGCACAAGAATTTCTTCTGCAAGTTTGGGGTTGACCAACCAGAAAGAGGAGATGAGAAAGTCTGAGCTGTAACAGTTCATCATGGGATGCTGTGAGCTGCTAATGTGCTCATGGAAGAGGGACACAGCATCTAGAGATGAGATCTCCCTGCAGCAAGACGGAGGTCATCGCGGCCTCACACAGGGTTCTGATGAGGCATGTCCATGTCCCATCCTGCTCCCAGAGGGACCAGCTTCCCCTGGAGTGGTCCAGACACCTCCAGGGTATCGAGGGGACTGTTGTACGAGGAGACCTTGGTGTGTTTAGCCCAGCGGAACAAGGACTGGGGACTTGCGTTGGCCGGGAGGGGTGAAGTACATAGCCCGTGTCGTCCTGCAGCAGAGACAGCCATAGGGGACAAGTTCCCATTAGTGAGATGTCATGATTTGCAATGCAGCACAGTATGAGCTGTAGTGTTTGCACTGGTTCAGGCGCAGGAACGGCAGCAGCTCGGGAGGAGGTGTCCTCAGCCACTCCTGCGATGGGTGACAGCTTCCAGGAGCGGGACATGGACATGTGGAGATCATAGAATCACAGAATGCTTAAGGTTGGAAGGCATCTCAGAGGTCACCTAGTCCAACCTCCCTGCACACGCAGGGTCACCTAGAGCACGAGATGTGATGGTATTAGCTGTCCTGGCCTTATCCCCAGGAAGGGGTGACATGAGCACCTGGAGATGTGATAGTATTAGCTGTCCAAGCTTTGGCTGGGAAGAGAAATACGGATGCTATTCGTAGAAGAGATATGGATGCTGCCTGTAAATGCTGCAAGATGGTAAATGTGGAGAGCAAGAAGGACTCTTGAATCTCAAGTGCAGCATCAACCCCAAGCAAATGAGTCATTTCCTATGAAGAATCCCAGCCTGGAGGCCTCAAGGTTTCTCACCACCCCAGATCCTGGGAAATCATCCTAAGAGCAGCAGCAGAGACCGTTGGCCAACCTATCCATAGGTCAATTCCTTAGCAGTTTCCGATGGGATTTTCTTGGAGCGGGTGCCTGTGGTTGGCCGAGGGCTGGAGGAGGGACCGTGGAGCTGCTCTGCAGTCTGTCTCTGCCCGTGCAGCCTGCAGTCACCACTGAGCGTGTTTGTTTGGGTTTGCTTTTTCTTTTCTTTTTTTTTTTTTAGAACTGCAATATAAACCCAACGTGTCTTTAAGGCCACGGATGTGTAGGGGGATTTGCTGATGGCTCATCTTTCTAGCAGGCTTTTTCAGCTGAACGTCAGTTTATTGCTTTTGCAAATTGTCTTGTGCCCGCACGGAACCGGCTGCCTCAGCAGAGGGCTTTGCCAACAACGCGCTCTGTAAAAGGGTTATTAGGATAACAAGAAAGAAAACAGAAACCTTTGCAGAATCGTAACGCTGGGATGTCTCTCTCCCCCTCCCTGCTCGCCGTTTATCACCCTCAAGTGCCTCCAAGTTGGACTTTAAACCAGGGCTGAGCTGCGCATGAGCAGCAAGGTTAGAGCACCCTAGACAGGAGCCAACTCTGCTGCAATTAACTGGTCAATAGCTTAGCACCAAACTGGAGCCCGCCGTAAACACCGGGCAGGAGATAAGCACAGTTTGCAAATTAAAAAGCAATCGCTTCTCTCAGCCCAAGTCGGGAGCCTTGGGGCTACGAGGGTTGTGGAGGCTACCAGAGCATGGGCGCTGCTGACACCAGCCCTTCGTCACAGAGTCCTGCTGCTGGCAGGGTTTTGGTTGGACTTCTGTGGTTTATACCCGTCAGGAGGGCAGGTTTTATCAGGTATTTGTTTTGTTTTAAAAAGAAGACTGAGATTGAAATGAGTAGAATGAGGTGAGCAGAAGCGGAGGTAGTCCTTGGTGACACCTTGGAAATAACCCTGGGTTTTCCTGTGGTTCATTGAGAGGAAAATATTAAGTGGAATGTTCTGGTCAGCACACAATATTTTTGACTTGCCAATTGTTTTTTTCAGTTGTTTTGGTCAACCTGTATAAGGAAAATTCTCATCAGTGATGCTCCTCTTATCTTCTTCTTGTGCCTAATGACCTTCTAGTCACTAGGCCTACTTATGGCCTAGTATGCCCAGCCCAGTGTGCCTCCATAAGGAGACAAGTTGTTACCTCTCATTTAAGAACGACTGGGGTCTGCTGAGATTAAATGACTTGACAGAGGTTGCAGAAAGCCAAACTGAGCGCAGAAGTGATCAGCCAGGCTCCTGGGTCCAGCTGCCTTTGGCTGGTGCCTGTTTTCCTCAGGGCTTGAGAGGCTTCATTGCTAATTCTGGACTTAGGGGCTGAACTAAAGTTTTTGGAAGCAAGTCGTGGAGGGTGAGACCCCAAAGAGATTTGCATGTGTTTAAACATACCTTGCATTACTGAACCTGGAGGCAACTGGGAGCATTAAACATCGTGTAAAGCTCTTCTTGAAGCTCCTCAGACGACCCTGGACTGTTGGCTCGAAGACGAGGCAAGTCACTGCTCAGTTATCACTTTTCTCTAGCTGCAGGGCAACCTGAGCTGTCTAAAGCAGGCGGCCTCCCCGCCTGACAAAGACAGGATGCCACGTTGCATAAACCTCCGTCGTTGCCATCCCCGTTATTTGGGTGCTGCTCAGTCGCTGTTGAGCCCCATACAAGGTGTGGGTGGCAGTGAAGGCAGCTGTGATGGTGTCCCTCAGGCCTGGCCTCTGGCCCCTGCCCCAGCAGCACCTTGATGGACCTGCTGATGATGAGGGTTGGAGCACAGTCACCCTCAGACCACGTTCTCCCAGGTCTGCTTCAACATTGGCCTTCTCAAGTGGCAGGCAATGTTATGTCCCTGTTCTCCAAGGACCTGCCAAGGCCACCTGCTGTCACCTCAGATATCCTGTTCCCATAGCAGTGCGTTCTCTCTGCCACTTGTGGCTAGTGTGTGAGGGAGACGCGCGCCGGGACTTGGATGGTGTCCTTGACGCTGCCTGGCTGTGACAGACAGCGAGCAGGGAGGTTGACAGCACCAGCGACTTCCCCACAGCCTTTGAGGGCTCAGAGACCCTCCAGGCTTGTTATGGCGCTGGAAACTTCACCAACTCTTCTAGGAACACCTAGTGGGACATTCTGAGATCATGTAACTTAAGTGATATAGATTGCTGGAGTTGGGGTGGGCTGCAAGGGGTTTGGGGGGCTCCTTGCTCCATGTCTCTGATCTGGTGTTGGGCCTCTCTGAGCTGGGCGCGTGGTGGCAGCTTCTGGGCATGCAGCAAATGTGCTGTGCAGGACAGATCCTACATGAGGATCTCTGGAGGGGTCAGCAGAAGAGCTTTAATATCCATGGCAGGCGTGTTTCTCACAAACCCAAGCCCACCTTGAAAGCGGAGCCATTGGTGGGCTCCCCATGGAGGAGCTTCAGCTTCGCTTGGAGAAAGTACGTCGGCTCTGCATAGTGCTGCTCTCCAAAGGTATCCAAGCAAAGGTCGTTATTCAGAGAGGCTTAATTGCACAGGAGCAGAGTCGCTTGGTCAAAGAGGGCAGGAGGGAGGCAGCTCTTGAAGACACCTGCACTAGGGACTGGGAGAATTGTGGACCTGGGAAAACTTCAGTGAGTTTGGAAGGAACAAATATTATCATGGGTTCCTTTTCCCACATTGTACTGATTTTGTGTGTGTAGAAGCGGTGTCTGGACAAGCTGGGTGCTGGTCCTAGCTTTTGTTTTGTCTCATTTTACCCATGGCAAGCCCTGTCCCTGCTCTGTGCCTGGCTTTTGTCATGTGAAAAGCAAGGATATTGGCTGTTTGGGAGTGGGGATGTCATAAAAATATGTACCAAGATGGGCTCTTGGATCAAAAAGATCATCTCAATCCTCATGCTGGCCTGGACTTTCTGCTTTTAGAATGAGACGTGTCCTCTCCTCCCTCTCCCATCCCTCTAAAGAGTATTATTAGTCACGTTTCCTCAATAAAAATGCACCAGAAACACATGTGGACAGTTGGGGAGGGAAGGAATAAAAATGTAATTTGTGTTTTTTCTGGAAAACTGTTGACATTTTTCACCCGTCTCCTGAGCTAACCTTTTAGTGCAAGCTTGTCGGAAGAAAGCGGTTGCCTGGACGCCTTGACCTGCAATTCTCCTCTCCCTCTGCTTCTTCAGCTCATGCTCTTGCTTCTCTTTATGCTCTTGTTTCCTTCTCTCCCGTCAGCCTCTTCCCCGGAGGCTTTTTGGGCCACGGGGGCCGCGCGGGCCCGGCCTCCGCTCCAGCCGTGGGGAAGCTTGGGAAGAGCGGGGAGCTGACAAGACTCGGCTTATCTGAGGCACGAGTTAATTCTGCTCGCCTGGCTTTGCTGCTACACCGAGCAGCAGCTCCAAATCCCTCATGCAAAACCGCAGACCGACCGCCGGGGAATTGCACGCTCCGAAGCTCCCGTCTCCCCGCAGCTTTGCACACAGGGTCTCCTCGTGCCAGGGCAGTGCTTGGCTTGAGGAAGCAGCTAGAAACGTTTACACTGGATAATGGCAAAATCAACAGCGTGATTCCCACAAGTTTTGCTGCCAAAAGGCCCGCGAGCTCCCGGGGAACCGGGGAACCAGTTGGTGGCCCTCGCGTCTTGGTGGCCCTCGCGTCTTGGTGGCCCTCACGTCTTGGTGGCCCTCACGTCTTGGTGGCCCTCACAGTTTATGCCAGGTTACCTCAGGATACCCTCACGTCTTGGTGGCCCTCACGTCTTGGTGGCCCTCACGGTTTGTGCCAGGTTACCTCAGGATAAGTTACAGCCCTCGTTGTTCTAGTTTATAAGACAGCAACAGGATCAGATCAGGTTTATGATCCCCCTGCCCTCCCCATTAGTTGCTGCTAGGAGCTGTTTCGAGCGAAGGATTATTACGCTCCGAGTGCAGACTTAGGCAGCAGATTATTGAAATTTCCTTCTAATCCTAAGCAGTTCCTTGGGAGGTGGGAGTTGGCGGGCGGCAGGTTTTGTGTTGCTGCCCTTTGATCTTGGCAGGCGGAACCGATGCCGCTCCGATTAGCCCGATCCCTCTTTCTCAGAGACTGGATTGCGTCCGCGGCAGCGCGAGTTCCCCAGGGGACAGCGTTGCTCCTCGCCAGAGTTGCACGCCCAAATGGTGCAGCTGCCAAACACCTTCCCCGTGTTGGTTTTATACCTCTGTGGCCTCCTGAAGTCGCTTTGCTAAGTCCATCAAAGCCTCCGAGTGTTTTCGTTCCGCCTTTCCGTGAGGTCCCCTCTCTGGGTGGCTCTTCCCGGCTCCGCGTCTTCGCTTGGCGTGACCGATGCCGCGTCACAGCCGAGGAAGCCCCTGATTTATTGACCTGCTCTGTGATATGACAGCGTTATTTACCACCCGTTTCTCTGCACAAACTGACGTCTTGGGGCCAGCGCTTTCGCTGCTCCGGCCTAGGTGGTCGCCTTCAGTGGCTGTGGTTAATTTGGAGCTTCATCAGCAGCTTGACGGGCTCTAATTGTTGGTCCCCATGAGCAGCAGCTGGTACAAGCTCGCCCTGAATTTCCTCTCTTGATGTGCTGTTAAGTTCCCTGTGTTATTTGACTGCTTTTAGAGCTACCTGCAGGTTTAGTTGGTCCTTCAAAAAGTGGGTTTGCCCCATTTTTTCTTTTTCCTCTGCTCAAACAACAGAAAATGAGGACACGGTGGAGAAGTGTGCAATAAATGGAAGTGGTTCTAGCGGGCATCAAACTTGGGGCAGGCTAAACAGGAACAGGGGGGAATTGCAGCACAGGAGCTTTCCCTTGGATTTGGAGGAAGACTTCCGACTCTTAAGCCTGGGTTGGATTGTCTGGGGGGGATTCCATCACCAACAGGTATTAAAAACATATTAGAAAGATGCCACTGGGGTCTAAGACTCGGTTGGGGTCATGCATGGAATCTCCAAGGCCATTTCATCACCGTTTTGTGGCTTCTTCTGCACGAGGCCACCCTGAGCTGTAGGGTCCCCCTGCTCCATCCCCTTTCTCCTTCCCTGCTCCTGCATGAGGTTCTGGTCTTGGCAGTTGTTTTTCCCATGTTCGGGTTCCCCCAGGAGCCTGGCAGAGCTGCCCCTCGGAGCGATGCCGGTGCTTGGGAAGGAGCAGGTCGCCCCAAGCGCCTTCCAGGTGCCGGGAGCACCTCAAATCCATGCGGATCCTGCGCCCTGGCCCCGGACGCCCACGGGGGATATAGGGCAGCTCTGGCTCATCCAGCAGCTCCCAATTAGCCCCATCCCACTCACTGATAGACTCGGAGTGGGGAAAGGAGCAGGGAGTATTTTTATATTTTTTCCTCCTTTTTTTTTTTTCTTTTCTCTTTCCTCTTTTTTTTTTTTCTTTCCTTAAGATTGAGTATAATCAGGGCTAATCAGAAAATTATGAGCTGTCTGATTGCTGATTAGATTCCTAATGTTAATATAGTCAAGAAGCCTCTCTTAGCGTTTGTATTTTAAGAGAAGGGTAAAAATAACGTCTTGGAAAGGGGAGAATCAGCGCCACGGTAGCAGCAGGGAACCCAGGGCTGCCTCTGACACGGGAGAGAAGGATTTTGATGGAGCGGGAGGAAGCGGGATGGGATGTCTGGATGCGCCGCGGAGCAGGAACCGGCTGTTCCCAAGGTGTTTGGGAGAGGGATGCTCGGGGATAGATGTGTTATGGGAAGTGCAGTTGCTTTAGTGCGTGCACATGGGCACCGGGATGGGTTGCAGAGCTGGAATTGGGAATTTCAACTGCCACGGGAGCCGGGATCCTGCTCCCTGCCCCAGCACATGGAGACAACGACCCATCTGAGCATATTTATGATGTTCCCTCTCCGCGTTCAGCAGCTCTGCTCCATCCGCTACGTTTTGCTCAGGCTCATCCCAGCAGCGGGGCTGTGTGATGGACCCGGCGCTCTAATTGTCCCCCATTGTCACCGCTTAATAACTTGGCACGATGCTATCACAGGCATTCATACGCTTCCTTATTTTTTTTTTAATTTTTTTCCCTAATTTGAATGATTCGTATTTTGTTCTTGCTGAATTAAAAAAAGGAAAAAAAATCAGGGAAAGATTAAGAAAAAATTGGACAGAAACCCCCTTTAGCTGCTGCACCAGTGCACTGATACAAGCGGCTGGTTTTCCTTGGTTTCTAAGCTTCTTGGGACAAACCAGGGGTGTCCAGGGAAGGAACAGCTGCTAAATATCATTCCTTCTTCCAAGGATTTTGCTCAGCAGGCAGCTATGAAGCAGCCGCCTCTCTAAGGGGTTGCTTTGCTTTGCACCGGTTTTGCAAGCTCAGAATCCAGCCTAGCAAACGGGGTTTAACTGATCCTGGGCACGGGATCAGAGCAGACGCACGGAAAATCGATGCAGGTTGGGTGTCCGTCTCCAGCCTCCCGCCACGCGAGGCCCGGAGCAGAATGAGTTTTTCCCTGCAACACGTGTCCTGACCTTTTTTTTCCAAATGAAATCTATTTTATTAATTTTTTCTTTTTATCAAGCCGGCCGCCGGAACGCTCGAGATACGGCCGCGGAAAAGGTCAGGAAACGTGTAGTTGTTGAAATCTTGTTCTGCTTGACGGCTTTTCCCTCCAGGGATCTCTTGCTCGCCTCCTCCTCCTCCCTCCCTTTGGTCTTTCCAAGCGCAAAGCGTTGGATTGCTCCGGAATACGCTCCGGCAGCGGGGCCAAGGGCGGGCGCTACAGAACCTCAAGGTCTCCAGCGTTGGTGTTGTGGGATCAGACCGTTCTTGGTGGTCGTTCACCACACGTCTTGGGCAAAATGAATAGAGAGGGACGAAGAACTGGGTGTACGTGTGGATGCGACGTGCTCCAAGCCCATTTCCATGGGCCTCAGTGGCAATTTGTTGATTGGGAGATGTGGTTTTTAGGTAGTCTTATGAAATGGGGTTTGGTCTGATGCCCAGGGCGCTTCTGGCCATCACCAGCGGTGATATAAGCTCCTGTAGATGATGTATGTTCCCCAGCAGTCTGAGATGAGCATGACTTAAAGCAGGAGCACTTGGATGATCCCTCAGGGTTGCCTTTCCAAGCCGTGGGCTCGGGACGCTCTCATTCAGCCCATGGAAGCGCAGGAGGCCAGAGCGAAGATGCCCAATGTGTGGTCCTGAGCCCTCTTCCTGCTGAGGACACCGATGAAACCAACACGGGGATCATCCAGTGGTGACTTGCTGGAGCCCTCAGTCACTGGTTAGCCCCAAGAGCAGCTCTGGAGGCCAACAAGACTCAGGGATGATGCTCCTGCGGATGAGAGGGTCGGTGATGAAGGCTATGGGATGCTCTTGCCCGGCCAGTCTCCCCTCATCTCTCCTTGGCAGGGTGGTGATTTCTCCCAGTCGCATCCCAGGCTTTGGAGCAGGTCGTGTTCCCTCCATCCTGAGCCTCCGCTCTGTCTCCCAAACCCTCGGGATCGCACGTGATTCCTGTGGACAGGCAGGTCAGCGCAGGGAAAGGGACGGGCTGACGGATGCGGCGCCGCGGCCGAGCCTGCTGGACTGAGGCCGAAGGCCGCCGGGGCTATAGGAGCACTGGGATCAGCGCGCTCGGAGATTATTATGGGATGAGACGCTTGGCTGCTCTACGGCGCTTGATTCACATTCCCTGTGCGTATGTGAAGGCAGCGCTGCCCTCTTTGGTCTCCCACTGATAACATTTTGGTGGTGGGAGAGCTCGATGGTGGTGGTCTCAGGCCGGGGAGGTTCCCTCCTCTTCCTCCAGGCGGGATGCCGGCGCCGAGCATCTCCTGGGACATCGCGTGGCTCCTTGCATCCATAGGGATGCACAGCCAGGGCTGCAGCATCATCGACACGTCACGATTGGCACCGACGCGGACATCGAGGTGGCCCCGAACGTCACAGGACAGCACAGGAGGGATCCGGATCGGCCTTGATACATTGGCATTTCCTCGAGGAAAACCGTAGTCCGTGGAGGCGGCGTTGCTCCGGAGGCAGCGCTGCCGGCACTCCGCGCGAGGCCAGGAGTGGTTAACGGCGCCCATAAATCTTACCGGTGCCCACAATAAACAAACCCGCTCTTATCAAGTTTAGGAAAATGTATATTTCATCCCGGCCGCCTTAAATGCGGCACAGGAAAAAAATAAAAATAAAAAAAAAAAGCACTGCTCTTTAATCAGCCGTCTCGGTCGGTAAGCAGAGCTGCAGGCAGCGAGACAGGGGGTTTGGGGCTCGGCTTTGCTCGTTGGAGCTGCTCAGGACAGCTGGGCTCACACCGTGCCCGATCCCCCCCTCAAAAACCAAAAAAATGCACCAAAAATTCGCAATTTCTTAGCCGTTCTTGTCAGCCGCCTATTGTCCCCTAATCCCTTTTCTCCCAGCAGCCCGAACGGGAGTGTTTTCTACCCCAGCGCTCGCTTGGTAGCTCGCTGATCTCTCCCCTCGCGTGCTAGAGAGAAAGTGCTTTGGCTTGGAAATCGAGATAAAAGGGGAGATTAAAGGAGAAGATTTCCAGGAGATTGCGCGGTGATGGAATACGCGGCGCCGCGCGGCTGATAAGAGCCGAGCTTTGGAGGTAGGGGAGGATTTATGGGCTCCTGCGCTGCTGTTGCCTCGCTCCCGGGCACCTGCGTCCCGTGGGGTTGAATCCTGGGAAACGCCGGAGCAGGAGGCAACGGGAAAGGGTCCGTCGCAGCACGTGCTGGTGGTCTCCTCGCTGCTCTCATTGGGTTTTTGGTCATGGTTGGTCACAGGAGCGCGCGGTTTTGGTTGCCCTCCGCGTCCTTGTGGCTACCTAAGCTCGTGCAAGCGGCCGCTTGGAGGCTGGATGGGAGCTGGGCATGTATTCCTTGGAAACCTCATGGAGCTGGGGGGCTTGGTGGGACCACTGTGCGCTCCTGTGCTCACCCTCGGTGTCCTGCTTCCCTTGCAGAGGCTGGCCACGGCGGCGGAGAAGTTCCAGCAGGCCCACCACTGGCAGGACAACATCAGGGTAAGGCGGCGGGCACGTTTCAGGGTGCGGGAAAGGAGCCGTGGCGCCCGGGAGAGGGAAGATGTGGTGGTGATGATTGCATTTGACTTTGTAATGAGGGCGGCGGCGGCGGCGGCGCTCGGCAGGCAGCTCAAGGGCTCTGCCTGGAGCGGCGCTTGGGCCGCCACGTGGAAGCAGGGAGAGGTGCTCGGCCATGGTGAGAAACCTGCTCCTGGGGACAGGGCATGGAGTGACCACATGCCCATCCCTTGCCTTGCACCATCCCTTCCTATCCCAGAACATCCATCCCTTCCGAGAGGCCCATCTTCACGGCAGCCCTGTGCTCACAGGCTGAGGAACTTCCCTCTCCTTCGTTTTCCAAAGGGACGGGGCCAGTTTCTTCATGTCTTGGTGGCCCGTCATGGCTTTGCATCTGTGTATAGCTCTGGTGTGTCCCTCAACAGGCAGATGTGGCTGTTTTGCAGCGCTTGGCTGGAGCATGTGCTCAAAGCAGCCTCCTTTGGACAGGCAGGGTTTGCAAACAGAAGTGGAAAGTAGAAGTTGTAGAGAAGAGATGAAGCCTTGAAGCCAAATCCCACACCTGCAGATGCTGCTGTGTGGAGGACCGAGAGCAAGACGTGGTGTGGAGGCGAGGACTGGAGAAAAGCAAGGTGGAGAGCAAAGCTGCCCAGCTTGCGTTGGCCACACAGCCAGCTTGGAGGGACCTTGTGGCCAGGTCTTTCCTCACCAGGAGTTGTGTCCTGCTTGAAAACTGGCTTTGCAGGAGCCTTTTGTGGGGATCTCTTTAGTTGGGTGGCACGCACTGGATTTGTGCTTGGTCACCGGGACCATGTGAGGTCATGGCCTGCAACTGGTGGCCACGTGGCAGGAAGGAGGCTTGGAGAACTCGGCAGAGGATGGGGATGGCAACGGGTGAGATGGGAGACACAAGGCAAAGCGGACAGCGGGAGGCAGCCGGAGGGGACAGGAACACACAGTGTTGTTGGCCTGGTCTTCATTAGCAGGAACATCTCCGCTCCCAAAAGGTGAGGTGTCCCCGCGGGCTGTCCTGTCCTGTGGACACAGTCATCAGCACTAATAGTCCCTGAGACCTTTCGGCAGGAGGGTGACACCGAATTACTGCCGTTGCTCTTCTGAAGGGCCGCGGAGGAGACCCAAAGAGGATGCAAGGTGTGCAAGGCCTCCAGGGACTTCTATTTTTGCTCTTGCTGTCGCTTTCTCCCTCTCCGCGTCTCCAGGGAGAGCACCAGGGTGAATCCTCCCCTTCTGACTTGTGGAGCGGCTTCATGAGAGCCACAGCTGAGGGCATCTGCCCACAGGTTCCCTCCTCCTTCGCCAGTACCAGGGTGCAGTCGGTGCGTTGGCCTCAGGGGCTAGCAGGCCACGGAGCTCTGTGGGACCAGGAGCTGTGGAAAGAAGTCTCCCCTGGGCCTTTGGATCCATTAAGTGCAGGTTTGCATCTGGGATATAGCCAGCAGTCTTCCAGAGGAGAAACAGCTGATGAGAACTGGAGATGCTCCACGCCTGGCCTCGGTGGATATTCCCTGTCTGCATTTGCCGTGAATCCCGGTTCTGCCCCCCAGAAATCTGCTCTTGTATGGGCTCCTCGTTCCTCCCCCAGATCCCAGCAGATCCCCGATGGTGGGAGATCCACCCAAAAGGATGGATCCTTCCCAAAAGGATGGTCAAAGGCCCCATGAGCAGCGAGCTCGCGGCGCAAAGCTTGCCGAGACACACTCGCTCCGAGAAACAGTCCTTTGCAGCCGTTTAATCAAGGCAATTAGGACCGAGTCACTCATTATTTTATTGCATTTTACTTCATTTCATTTTACTTCATTTCATTTTACTTTATTTCATTTTACTTTATTTCATTTTTTTTTTTTTAACCTAATGCTCGGTTGCTTTTGGCCGCCGCTCCCGTCGTTCCGCGGCCCGGAGCCGGCGGCGGATTGCGCCGTGTCCGTCCCCGTGCCGCCAGCCGGGAGCGCATTCCCGACCGGCAGTGCCGTTAAGCACCAGGTTGCCACGGAGGAGCCAGGGGAAGCACCGCGCGGGCGGCTCCGGGCAGAGCTGCTGCTTTTCCAGCCGTTGCAGGGCTCTATTTTGTGGTTTTCCCAACCCCGGGCAGGTGGTTTCTCCTTCCTGAAGGGTTGCGGTCGCACGACCTTGAGCCGCTCGCTCGGCGTCCTTGATGAAACGTCGGCTCCCTCGCCGCACCGGCGTCTCCATCCTTATCCTTGAGCATCCTCAGGCGTCGGGTACCACGGGGTGCTCACGGTCCTCAAGAGAAGAGGGGTCACAAGGGAGCACACGGAGCCGCTGCTCCCGTTGGCCATGGCACAAGGCAACAAGCGCTCGCTCAACATCAGCGCTAGCGTCGGCCTCCGTGCTCCTCATCCCTTTGAGGCTGCCCTCAAGGAGGCCGTGGAGGGCGGCATCGCTCCCGTTGCCATCGGAAGTCGCCTTCTTTATAACCCCCTTTCTGCTCCATTCGGGGGCAATCGGGGCCGTTTTCCTCCTGCTCCTGCACGGGGCGTTTCCATCGTGGCGCCCAAAAGGGCTCCCGGCTCATCCCGGCTCCGAGGCGGCCGCAAGCGGCTTCCCGGGAGCGGCAGCCACGGCACGGATCCTTCGGAAAGGCAGCCGCCAGCTCCCTGTCCCCCCCGCTTCCCCTTCCCCTCCGCCTTTAATTACAGATCCCACTTATCGGCCGCGAACAGAGAGATCGGCGCCGCAACCTTGCGCTTGCCCTTGCAGAAAGGTTTACCTAAAAACGGCGAAAATAAAATCAAATGCTCTAATTTGCAGTCGTCTTGCCGTTTCAAGCCCAGTTTTCATTACAGCACAGAAAGTGCATTGAAGCCGTGTTTATAACCCCCTTTTAGATAACAAATCACATTTTCTTTTGGCCAGCGAGTGTGTAGAATTGATATTTCTTCTTTTTTTCTTTCTTTTTTTTTTTTCTTTCTCCCCTTTCTTCTTTCAGTTTAATGGGTTTGTGTGTTCGGGAATGATCTCCATCAGCCGAGAGTCTTTATTGTGTTTGATATAATGTCAGCTTTCATTACGCTCGGAGAATTACTGTGTTAAAGCGCCAACCTTGCTGTAGAGCCGGCCTGGCCGAAAGGAGAATAAGAAAATCATTGACCAAAAAAAAAGAGAAAAATCGGGTTTTTCTCCACTGGGCGCTCTCAAAAGCCAACGAGTGGCACCAAGGGGGCTTCCTTGACCCCCTTTTTCCTAAAGGGGGCAAGAAAGGTTGGCCCAAGGTTGGCCCTTGTCCCAAGGGACAAGATGGTTTGGCCCATAGCGTTGCTGGTGGAGGAGGTCAAGGGACAGAGCGGCCATGGGTGGCGTTTTCACTGCTGTCCCCTTGCCCGGGGAGGGTGACATCGTCACCCTTAGCTTATTCCAAAGGGAGGTGCCATGGAAAGCGAGGAACAACGAGACGGAGCATCTTGGTGGCACGATGGAAACCCACCGACGGGTCACTTGGATATTTGCCCAGCCTTGCCAGGGATGCAGGAAAAGGAAATTGCCGCTGCCTCCATCCCAGCACTGCAAGGCTCAGGGGAGGACATCAACACCCTGACCTTTCTGATGTCGCTTTTAGCTTCTGACATTGTTTTAGGGGGGAAATAAGGACTGTTTCAACGCTCTTGGAGGCTGCGGAGAAGCATGTGGGCTGCATCGCATGGAGCGGGGTCTCTTTGCCCCTGGATTGCAGCACGAGCTCCTTGGACACAAAAGGCTTCCCGCTGCCTTTCCCTGTCCTTGGCGTTCCAGCCTTCAGGCTCCCAATTAGCAGCCGGGTTTTCCCTGCACGTTTCTCCTACGGGAACGGGCTCCGCGCTTGGGCGGCCGGGAAGGAATCAGGTGGCAGCGCTGCAGAAACTCACAGGCTGGTTTTAATTAATTAGCTGCTAACTGGGCATATTAGTGTGAAACCTCCCAAGGGCTGGAGCTGAGGACTAGGAGCAGCAGGGCTGACTTGGAGGATGGAGATTCCCCTCTCCAGGCTCCATAGGACGTTGGGCTGTGAGCAGATGGGCACGTTTCTAGCTCAGGAGCATCCCATGGAGCTCCCTCTTCCCAGGGCCTCTCCTTGGTGGTGAGGTTGAAATCCCCCATGCTGAATACTCACCCACTTGTTGGCTTTAGCAGCGTTTCTTCTAAAGCCCCTAGAAATAACAGTGCTCTTTACACAGAGATTGGTTTAACGTGGGCTGGAGAGGGAGGAAAAGAGGATTCAGGTGAAGTCAATAAGCATGGTTTATAAAATAAGGAGTATTAGGAAGTTGCAGGTGCTCTAGGTTGTCTTCAGTTGGCTTTAGAGAGGGCTGGGTTTGCAGAACCCAGCTTGCTTGCAGAACAAGGCCAGTTGTGTGGTATATACATCGTATGGGTGTCATCAGCACGTGGGTCTTCCAGGAGAGCATCGAGTCTGATGGGTATTAAGATAAACCCTCTGGAGAGTCTCCAGGATCTCTGTGGAAACCAAGGAGGTGGCCAGGGAGGAGGTGACGGTGTCAGTCCCCTCCTGGCCTTTGTGCGTGGTGGGACTGGTCAACCAGTTGCAGCTCCAAAAACATCTGGAGAAGGTCTTTAAGGCAAGGTCTCCCTCCATGGCGTGCTCTCCATTGATCCCAGAGGCCGAGGACAGCGTGGCGAGGACCACAGTGGGCAGGGGTCCTCTGTGAGCATCCCGGTCCTCTCCCTCAAGCATCCCAGTCCATTCCCACCTCCTGCAAGGAGAGGCCACCACGCACCAAGGGAGAGCCGGCCTCTGCACAGGAGCTGAGGGGAGATGAAGTGGCTACCAAAGCACCTTCTGGACGGCTGCTGTTAGTCATAGTCACTAATAATTAAAGGTCATTAAAGATGAAATTAGCTCGTTTGTGTTAGGGCTCTCCCAGGGTTCCTCTAATTGCAGAGTGCAGATGGCCGCGGACCTGGGGAGCAGCAGCACGGGGGGCACCAGGGCCAGGACCCAGCCCCAAATTGGGCTTCACTCCCTCTCCTCATTGCCCCAAACCCCTCAGCGTGTCCCAATAAACCACGGATAATCAATAACCACCCTCCCTTCACGACTAGGCTTTCTAATAGCACAATGGGAAGACGGAAGGAAGGCTCTTCCTCGCGAGGAAGAGGATGGCAGGGAGGCTGCAAGGCTAACACTGCTCTCCCTCTGCCCCGCAGGAGGAAGATATCGAGTACTACGACTCCAAGGCCGACACCGAATATGTGAGTAGGGGTCCCCGACGTCGCTGTGGGCGACGTATCGGATTCTCTTTGGATCCATGCGTATCCCGCGGGAGCTGCTGCCGGCGCCCGGCTCCGGAGCGCTGCCTTCCGTCCTCCAGCATCTTCCTTTGGGGATGGGGCAATAAAAACCCAGCAAAATCCTCCTCGTCCCCTCGCAGGCTGCAGCAGGGAGGGTTTTCCCTATGAAATCCTGGCTAATTTAATTCCGGCAAAAAATAATGGATAGAAAAGCTGGCGATGATGAAATTTAAAAAGGAAAAAAAAGAGAGAGAAAAGAGGAAGATGATACTGGAATATGTGAATGGAACTAAATAGCGGCCTCCCCGTCCTTCTTTAGCTCCAGTTTTTATATTAGCTCCAGTTTATATATTCAAATTGGGCAGGATGCAGCGGAGCTGGAGCTGGCGGGGACA
>JAVCKT010024608.1:0-31973 GCA_032273925.1 Rhynchotus rufescens | reverse complement strand
TTGAGAGTCCTCACGTGTGTGGGGTGAGACATGCAGGAGCGGGTGCTGCGTCCCCAGTGCTCTGCAGGGAAGCCTCGGCTCGGCAGGTAGCAGCGCTGCCTCTCTAAGCACCATCGGTGAGCACTGCTGGAGCTCCCAGGGCCACAGCACTTCACTGCGCTCCTACAGCAACAATGAGAAACCAGGGACACCTCTTGTAAACACAGAAGTTTCCCTTAGCTTCCCTGCTTCAGGTCACTTGAGAGCTAAAACGCTGATTTTCCAGGAAGAGCACAAGCTAATTCACTGGTTCTGTATCAAAAAAGTAAGGGGTCAAAGGGGGCTCTTCTGAGGTGCCAAGAGAAAGAAATAATCAGGGAAAGGTAAACAGAAATGTACTTTTTTTAGCAAGTAGTTAGATATGAGGCACAGAATTACACATTATTAAAAGTTATCAAAGAGTTTCTTGAGCACCCATGAATCAGCATGAACTTCTCTACAAATATGTTTGGCTTATATCATATGAGACAAGGAAACTTCTCTTTTTGATAATCTCTTTGTTTGCCATGACTTAGATCTGTTCAAGCAAGTGCATTTCTCTCCACCTTTATGTTTGCTTTCAGTCTCTCAGAGGAATGGCCATCACAGCCTTTGGCAGGTATGCATCAAATCTGCAGAGGAGAGGTGGCATGATATCCCTGTGGGATTCCCTGGAAGAATGACATGGGTAAGACAAAAATGTTTGTAGAATGCATTGTGAAAGCTTCAAAAGACGTAGTGGCCAAAACAAGAAATAGTCTTGGAAATTGCAGACTTTCATGGAAAGTTCATACCTGTAGAGATATGGGAAGACACGTAGGGGTACATTATTAGCCAACTCATAAGAAATGTGCTTCTGTGAGCTCAGGTGCCAAAGACCAGATCATCATGTGACACTTAAAATTGAGGGTATATGGTGTCCTGAGCAATGATGAACATGTAGAAACCCAGGCTTATGAGTATCTGATGAAACGGATCCACAGCTAGTGGATCACATTTGCAAGCCAACATTTCACTGGGAGGGCTTCAGTGCTGAAGCTCAAAATCATTTCAGAAAGCTGGAGAAAGAAGAATTGTACCATTCAAAAATCTTGTTCGTGGATGGCCTCTGACTTTCAAAAGCTGATTCTTAAGTTTACCAAAACAGAATAGATGGAACAAACAAAAGCTATTTATCTGTCAGGGATGAATGTGCATGTTGTCTGACTTCCTGAAGTAACACCAGCTATTGCTGTATCTGCTGCAATTGTAAGGGCAAAAGGGAGAGTGTAGCCCTTGTGTTGCTCAAATAGTAATTTTCTCTATTGACGCACTCAGGTGATTGAATGGATTCCAGTGAAAGTCCCTGGGAAGCTGAGATGCCAGTGGGCAGTGTGGGCAGTCCTCTGCACTATTTGCTATAGGTGGCACTAGCGATGCAGCTGAGACTGAACTCAAGCTGCATTTGCCCTCTCTTGAATGGGAGCAATACCTTTCTGTTGAGTTACGAGAGACTGCAATTATCCACAGGGCTGTCAAATATTGTCTTCTGGTTTTGTTGGTTGTAACAATGCCCTCAAAAGGGGTCCACACTACCAAAATGCCCTCAAAAGGCCCTTCCACCAGCTTCCAATAAGCGGTGACTGAATCATCTCTTACATCCATGCAAAATGCAAAAATCTTTTTTCAAAGTACATATGTACCTATGACATCATTAAAGAGGCCCTGAAGTTGTATCGTGCAGACTTTGTGTGTTCTTGGGACCAAACTGACCTCTAATCAGCTTGAATACGCTCCAGCAGAGCATCAGTCCTGCCATGTGCCAGTGTCCTGTAAAGGAAAGGCGGTAAAATTGGTTGTATCAAATCTGTCCCTGGAGTTTTTTATGTGGGGGAAAAATGTCTGTACTGTATTTGAGGATGTGAACTGTCATTTGCACATTATATGCCAAGAAAACACAGTCAAACTATTTCCTCTAGTTGTACAAAAATCTTACAAAAATCATTAGGTTCAATGTGAACATAATATTTAAGATTATTTTGTGATCTGCTGCTAGTATCAGTCAGTAGTACTGTGATTAAAAAATATCCTGAGATAAATAACTTTCACATTTACTATTGAAAGATGACCCGATTCCTCACATACTGTAAAGTAAAATAACAGTGATGCTATTGGAAGTGTATGAATTAATGCTACCTGAAGATCTGGGACACTAAATGACTAAGTAGATCGAGGATGCCTGATTAATAGCAGGAGAGAGGAAAATTGCTGTAAAATCCAGAGGAATTGGGCATGAGCTGCTGCTAGGAGACTGAACATGTTTATGGCTTAACTCCCTCCATTTCCGAGTTCCTTTGCTGACTGAAGATTGCCCAGTTTTGTAAATGTTTAATCTCGCTTTGTCTGCTGTATTTCTCAGCACTGCAGGCACAAATGGTGAGACCGCAGAAGGACTCTCTTTGCATATTGCAATCAGTTTGCTAGATAAAATATTAATACTCCTGAATACACCCAAGGCACACTTGGAGGAGGTAGGATTTTTTTTCTCTTTAAGTTTTAATATGTTTAATTTTCAGTACTCAAGAGCCATAAGAGACTAATGCGCTGGGAGGATCTGATCTTATTTCAGCCAACCATGGGAGGTGACAAGTTGAGCTTTTCCCTGCCACCATAGCAGCATGACTCTTCCTTGACACCTGGGAAAAGAGTTATTGCTCCCAGCCATGTCACTCCTTCTGTTGCCACCAAGGTCCCAGCTAATGACAGCTGTGTAATGGTTTTAGTGTCGGGAATACTAGTGTGAGGAATGAACTGAGATTACTCCACAAATTTCCCAAAAGCCAAGAGGAGATGATAGCAATGTTCTGATCATGCCAAACAACCCCTGAAAAATGATATATTAAACGTTTGGTCCCCTGAGCCAATCTGCCATGGGATGACATTGTTCCATAAGACTGTGTGACATATCTCCTTATTTCGTCCCCTTTAAATGATAAATTCAGCAAGAGGTTATGTGAACTACTGAATTCTGGATGGCAAGTGACAGTAGTTAAGTGATTGATTTTGACATATTATATAAATTACTGTTAGAGTTTTTTCTAGCTTTTTTTTTTATTACTGGTTATTCATCTTTTTCTTGTGCTGAAAAGCAATTTCTCTTTCACAGTTTATTTTTGTGGTGTTAGCCTGCTTCCCTTATTAATACTACATAGCCATTATCTTATCCCTCCCTTGGCAGATTAAGGAAGGGATGAACAGCTCTGCAGCTCTGTAGGACCATGTCCTGTCAGCATGTGATGCCCTCAAGCAAAAACATGCATTTATTTTATATTGGCATGCTTTGGATTTCCTCTTTTTGTATCTAGACAGAAATTCAGGCTAAGATTTTATGCTTTTCTGCAGACTTTGTCTAGTATTACTGAAAGCAGAATCCAAATAAGCATTTCTCCAGCCAAACTGGAGACAACAACAAAGAAAATATAGAAGTTTATTTCCTTGCTCAATAGAATGCAACCAATTCAGCAAATTCCTTGTCAAAATAAGACGTGTTTTGTTACCTGAGAAAACATATTGTCAGCTTTCCATAATGTCCGATAGTTCATAAGGAGAGAAAATGAGTGTATTTTGGATGAAACATACTACCTTAGTTCCTTTAAGGAACTCAGACGGTTATGTCATGGTTTGCCTGTTCCAATTTCTTTCCTCCACATTACTTCTGTTGATCTTTTGCTGCCGAATCAGTTAGTTTTTTACTACCCAGCTTTTAAAAATCATGCAGCTCTTATTGCTCTTTCTTCTTGGAGGTGCAAACATGCTCTGGATTTAGGTTTGGGGCTGAATACAGGTCCTGTTCAGAAAAGGCAGTAGATAAATCTGTATATTAGCACTAAGTGCAGTCACTGACATGACTGTCCGAGACAGATGTTTCGAGGTGACCAGCCTAGGCTGAATGTTTCCTCCAACCATCTCATCAGCTGCCTCTACCTGTTGCCTGCTGTTTAATACTGAATAAATATATTTGACACTGTCCAAGCTGGTGGTCACTTGCTTATCATGTGCTCGTGATGTGCTGGGCAGTGGGAGACCCTGATCTTTGGGAGCTGCAGCAATATTGAGCCAGAGTCAGCACCAGTTAATCAGTGAGCAAGTTTACCCGAGTCTTTGAAATAACTTCAGTTTCGACCCATTGGATTAAATCCTGTTCTCAGTAAAACCAATCGTAAGTGAGGGAAGAAAACAATCCATAGTGTTTTTATAAAAGCAAGAGAGGTGTTTGTTTGTTGATATGGGAGAGTTGGAGAAAACAAAGATGTTTTAGATGTTTTCTTAATGAAAAGATCTTTCAGGTGTGCAATTAAATATCATATATGCTATTATGACTATATAGATTATGTAAGGAGAGAATAACATTTTATCTATGTTATTTGCTGGAATGTCACAAGCACAAGAATGATGGGAAAAAAACCTTTAACAGCAATTCAAAGTACGTCAATCTATTAGTTTTAGCAAAAATAGCAATGAAACAGTGTGGGTAGAGCAAGGAAGGATATTTAGCTTTTTTCCCCCCATTCCTATACCATAGCTTTTTTCAGTAGAGCTGAATATTATCACAACTATGGCTGTCTTTAGTGAGGGTTTGTTACTCATGCTATGAAGGTATTTGTCTAGGTACAGGGCATCACCTAATTCTAGCGTTGCCTCTCACACTGGGATCCATCCCGACTCGCTTTCTCCGGAGCCAGACACAAGTTTGGCTTATGCCACAGCACCTGGGGCTCTGCAGACACATGCAACTGTTCTGCGTAAATAAGGGAAAAGTCATCTTCATTCAGACAGCAAATTGCATCTTAATCTTTTCACTCAAATGTCAAAGTTGTACTACTAGCTAAATTCAGTATGTCTTCAGTATTCCTTTGTAAGTACAAATTTGGCTCACGTTCTGCTATAATATTTCAGCTCTGACAAAATGTAGCATTTCACAGTGTCTTTCTTGTGCCTGCAAGGAGATAGTTGTGTCTCAATGAACTAGGAAAAGAAAAAAGAGAAAAGCTTTTCTGGAAAAAAAAACCAACCTATTTTTCCGAAGCCCTTTTGGGACTTCAGTTAAACACCCATTCCAAATGCTCACGTTTTGGGAGGAAACCAGGGCAAACCAGCATACTGACATTAACCCAGGAGCAGGTAGGGGCACCTTGTCAGTTCTCCTCTTCGCTCACAGAGAAAGTCCAGAAGCTTGAATTCCTGCAGGCTGCTGGCTGTTGGGCTGACACTGCAATAAACTCTCTATTTTATAAGTTTTATAAGGAGTTTTATATGGATTTTTTTTATAAGGAATTATAAGGAATATAAGTTTTATAAGGAATGACATCTTGAATAAAATCCTTATGACTGAAAGGAACACCACATACAGATAGCTGAAAGATATTTTTATTGTTTTTTACATCTCTAATCTACTAATTCCTGAGAATTTCTCAATCCTAATATATGGTTTGTGGCCCTTATTGCCAAGAGTTACATTCAACTGAGAAAAAATGTCTTGTCATTTATGTAATCAATCCAAGCCAACTAACACAGCTGAAATTTTGAATACTGAAGTTCACAGAAGTCACCACCAACAAGCTCACACAAATTGGTAAGTGTGTACAGCAGAGCAGTTCAGCGGGGCTGATATCTGAATGTGGGCATGATATTAACAAAAATAAGGAAAAAAACAGCCAACAAAATCTGTTCTTTTCCATGAATTATTTGCATGCCTCTGATTATGTAAAATGTTATTCGGATGTGAAAAATTGAATACCCAGAGGTATTATTCAGTTCTATTGATACTGAGGGACAGAGAAAATGCAAGAACCTGGAAACAAGGGATTTATCTGTAACATACGCTCCTGCCGCTTGACTATTTTACTAACACAGCATTATCAGGAAGCAGGTCCAACATACATTGAGGTTCTCTGGGCTAAACCAACCCAGCAAGATGGCATATGTGCGATGGACAAATATTTTCGACAAGTCAGTTTAATCTATTTTCCCATTCCAATGCAACTTAAATGGGGAATGGCAATCTGGGAGGGTTTAGCCACTCCTTATCTGTTTGCTAGCTGGTGATGATGAATCAATCAAGACCTGCTTGCAAAAGCGGCACTTCTGTGATATTCAAATTTATCTTGTAATATTTATGTGCCAAAGAGCTAAAGCTTTTGTGAAGTGATGACATGATCCTATACATATGCGGGATTTCTCATTTCAGACTGTGAGGCTCCATGGTCTTTTGCAGGTAGATGCAGCCCATAGGAGGTTTAGCTAAAACTCAGCACCTTTCCAAACATCTTGCTGAGGGGCAGGGGACAGCAGTTTGGGCTTGGTATTGGGCTACACGCCTTGTCATCTGCTCAGAGTGCAGGAAAAACACACTCAACCTTGCTTGCACCCAGCTGTGCAGATACACTCTCCCTGAATTTCTTCACATAACAGGGTAGATATTCTCATACCCATTTTATCACTTTTGGAGAGCTATTCACAGAGTCTCCATTTGGAATAGTTTGTGAAATCCTTTCAATATGCATAAAAGGCTGATGAGTTACCCTAGAACAGGCTCAGGGAAGATCTGCTAAGACTAAGGGAAGTGCAAATGTATCACACAGCTAAAGACAGAGCGTGGTCTCATTTTTGCAGTGACCAGCATTCCAGCCAAGCAAAGGCAATAAAAGATTGGCTCCAGAAAAGGCTGTTTTAATGCAGAATCCAAATAAAGCTCTGAGAATTTTTCTGGACATTTGTATTATTCACAGTCATTCTCCACCTGAAATATATTTGTACCTTTGCAAAATATGAAAAGAGGTTAATTTAAAATTCAGATCATCATTCAGGAGAAAGCAATTCCAACAGTGTATTGTAAAGACATCATCAGGCTGTACAGATGGAGAGAAACGAGAGGTCCTAAACCCCTTCCAGTAAGTGTGCTCTTTTTCATCTGCTCATTGAAGAGCAGATGGGAAAAAAAAAGTAGTTTTCCAATCAGTTGGACAAGGCCCAGGACTTCTTTACTCTTGGTTGCAAATTTTATCTTTTGATGTATTATATCAATAGGGGTTTGATTGCCACTAAGATAAGTGGGACTTTAAATACAGAACGTAGCTTAACATATGCCATTTGCTTTTATGGGAACAAGTCCTGCAGCAGCTCTTCCAGACCCTACTATTCCATCAGGATTTTCTGGATTCCTGCCATATTTTTTGAATAGAAATATTTCTCATGCGAAGCAAACAAAATCCAGCATAGAGTGAACTCCCAGACCCTTCCTGGAGTGAAGTCAACCCACAGACACCAGACTGCTCTGTGTCTTTCCAAAAGAGAGGGCATGGAGGGGATGAGGAAGTTCTCAATCCTTGTGCTTGTCCTTATGTGTACAATTAGGTACAGCTAGCTAATAGTTAAGTGCAGGAAGGGTTGTAGCCAGGAAATCCAGCCAGGAAATCCAGGATGTCCAGGCTGGAAGCATCTAGGTGGACAGACAAGGACACGGACAAGAGCTGGTGCTGCTGAAGTTTCTGTGCTCAAGTAGCAAACATTGATTTGCTGTGGTTCTTATCCACAATTCCTGATTATTTTTGTGTAAAGGGAAAATACCATTCCCCATAAATTTACTGGTTTTGTAGCTTTTGATATGGATGGGACTGCACCCCACACCAAAAGACATACCTGAAGTATTTTACTAGCAGTTCAATTCACATGAGCTTCTGTAATGCCATCTGCTGCACACAGGCTGCTGGAGAAACCTTTACTGATGACATGGGGGCAATTTCCAGGTGAGAGAAAGGCTGAATTATGATGGAAGAGGAACGACATTATTTATTCTTCACTACCACTAGAAAACTCAAAAGAATCACTGAAGTCAAGTCTTTCTATAAGCATTTTGTAATTTTGTCTGTCTGAGAAGACTTTTAGGGATATGTTGGAGTGTTTTAATGCAATGGCGATATTGGGGCCAATTTATGGTAATAAAGGTGCCAATCAAAGAAATCCCGAATGATTCCTTGAGAGGCAGAAAATCTTCAACGAGAATAAAGCTTAAGAATACTCAGAAAAATTGTATAATGACTTGTATGAATCAGAAGTCACGGAGTCCCTTCTGTGGAGTAAGATGGGGCTACTTATCATATATAAGGATTCCGGGCTATTCTTGAGGTATGGGCAGTAGTGCTGATTGATTCAACCAATATTCTGTCTGATTCAACATAGAAAGATTGAGTCTATCCCCCTTTCTTCCTTCAAGACACCTCCCAAAGCAAATGAGGTAGTAATACTGAAGACTGAATAACCCCTGACAGTAGTATGACAAAAATAATAAGGCCGTGCTAATGCCCCTCATTAATGCCTATTCTTCTGTGTCAGTCTGATAGGAATATTTAGGCTAACTCTTTTAAGCTACTAAGGATGACTGGCAAACTTATGACTCAAGGCTTAAGCTGAATTGTGCAGGTAAAAACTAATTGATGATATCTAGTTCTGATGAAATGATGTGGTGGTAATGCTGTTCAGTTGGAAGTACCTGCAGGTTTCGAATTAGCTATGGTATTGCTTTTGTTTTGCAAGGCAGATACAGCCTTTAGCTCACATGCTTAGTTTCCTGAAGCTGCTAAGGTGAACTATCATGATGCTCTGTCGTTTCGGCACTAATCTACTTAGCACGTTCCTTAGGAGTAGGTGATGCTTGGAGTGAACTGGCAGTTAGAGGAGGTACAGTGCTGAGCCTCCCAGGGTCACACTGCATGACAGATACGTCACATGTTGCTGGGGGAGTGGGGAGGATAGGATTTCAGCTAAAAATGGTTCAGGATGATTTTGCATCAAATTGC
This sequence comes from Rhynchotus rufescens, assembly GCA_032273925.1. NCBI lineage: Eukaryota > Metazoa > Chordata > Aves > Tinamiformes > Tinamidae > Rhynchotus > Rhynchotus rufescens. The sequence goes on along the minus strand of JAVCKT010024608.1, from coordinate 23,121 downwards.
AGCAGTTTAAATGTTAGAAAGTTTTAAAGTGCTCTTCTTGGGCTGTCCAAAGAGAGAAGCATGTAATTATAGAGAAAAGGGAAAATTAAACCACAACTTTCTAAGAAACAAGAGGATTGATGGGGTCCTGTAGCTGTCTTTCATGAAAGAGTCAAACACACAGGATGGAGACTTCTTACCTCAGATCCTAGGAAACCTTCACCCACTACCTTTCAAAAATCCACAGCACAGTGCATTCATATTACCTTTTTTGTCTCTCTCAAGATATATCTAAATAAATGATTTTTGCTGTATAGCCTAAATTAACTTTTAATTCAGACTAAAGTCAGAAGAAATTCCGATTCTGTGAAGTCCTGAGCAAGTGTCCTCTTGTGTACCAAGGAGAATGCAACAGGGGATAGTAACAATGTGGTTGCTTTTCTAAGGCATTGCAATCACTGGCAGTTTTGATACTCCAACAAATAAATCACTTCCTCTACAGCTAATGAAATTTAGAGTGTAGTTATTTCTTTGGTTACTGCAAAGCTCTGGGAATGAAATGGGCCAATAAATGCAGCACTAGCTATTGATTGATGGATTCACGTATTTTCTAGAAAAAATTAATGTGTGTGGGCATGTGAATACAAATATTAATCTTGTCGTACGATGTGGATGATTAGTGGCTATTAATTATTTATAAACTCAGAGCAGATGTTCTGAAAATATTAGCCATTTAGAAACTCTTTGAATGCTTACTAATTTGTTGAATTTATACTTCTTGGACTTACCTCTTTTCTACAGAGAAATGAACTCTTCAGCTTCTTTCCTTGGTGCTGTTCACCTCTTCATACAAGCCAGGCCCACCGTTCCCACAGCCCCAGCCCACTGCTAGACCATTCTGCTACGTTACATTATCTTGTCATTAACAGGTTTCTTTTCACCCAGTTTTGACCTTAGGCCCCTGTGGCTGTAACACTGTACCCTTTTTAGCATCACACTTCTGCTGACAGCAGATACCAGATGGATCTGTTCCACTTCATCCTGTAATTTTTCTGCCCTTGATAATCTCTATCTGTGCAAGAAATTGGACGATTTTTTTTTCCCTTTGAGAACAGAGCAAGCTAGTTTCAGCAAATGACCTAAACATCTTGTTATTTATTCCTCCTACACGATCTCTGTTGGGAGGTAACCTTATAAAGGGCACATTCCTAATCAATGCCATCTCTTTCACATTACCTCCTTGCAGTGACGGAGGCTGTAGGGTGGCCCATCTCCTTGGTGGCCTTCAGCTCCTTGCAGGCTGCCCTGGTCCTCCAGGGAAAGGCTCCCTCTGCCTCATCCTGCCCTGGGGCACTGTTGGGGGCTTCATGAGTTGACTCCAAAGTGGCCACCACCATTTATTTTCATCTGACAGAAGAGCAGATCTAACCTTCCCTTGATCATAAAAAAAAAGCAAGTGAGGAAGAGGGTAGGCGGCCGGGGAGACGCTATCCTGGAGGCAGAGACACAGCAGAATGGTGCTTTTGAGAAGCAGGCTGCAGCTGCACTTAAATTAGGTTTGAGACCACGGAATTAGAGCCAAGATACTATTAAAAGCATCAAAGTTAAATGACCGCCTTTTTTTGCTTTCTGCCTTTTCTCAAAATGTTTGCAATTACAGGACGTTGCATAAATGACTTGCAATCTTTCCCCACTTTATTTTTTTTCCAACTGACATTTCCAGAATGTCTTTTGCATGTTCCCACGAAGATATGAGTATGCTTATAGATATCTGATAACATTATCAAGACAATAATAAGATAATAATATGATCAAGCAAGATACTGACCTTTGTGCCTCTGTCTTTGCACTCATATGGCTTTACCGTTGCGAGCTGACTTCAGTGAGGGACAACCACAGCTCTAAGCACAAATAATAAAGGAGAGATGAGAAATGGTAAGACACGCTGTTAAATAGACGAGGTTGCCTGATGGTGACATCAGCAATTACTTGAGCTTCTCAGCCTTGGCACATAGAAAGACTCCATCCAAACCACTCAGGATATTTATAGCCTGGTAAGTCACTGGTATCTTTATTGGATGCAAACTTTTTTGATGTAAAAATGTAGACTGATCAAGATCAGTGTATTTTTTCCCTATCCAGCTTTCTACATTTCTGGCTGGCAAGACCATTTGTCACAATTTGGAAATGCCTGCTCTCATTGCTTTTAGAGCCTGCCTGAACAAATTACAGTCAGGAAGATTTCCTGTTGCCATTAAACCTATGTACATTTGTTTCAGTAGTTTCAGCCCTCTTACCTCTGTTGAATTCGGTACCATGCTTCTAAAAGAGCAATGCCCCCATTTTATCCTCTCTACCTAGATTTAATTTCAAGTCAGCGTCTTGCAGCCAAAGGCAGAACTGGATCTTCTCTCTGAAATTTATGTTACACGTGGACTCAGCTTTAGTACGTACTGAAGGTTCCATGTCACCAAAACATATACATTTTTTGTGAAGATGGCATTCAATTTCTATTTGATGAAGAAAGCTCTTTCAAAGGATGCTCTTAATTGAAGCCTAAGCCAGCAAACATAGCCACCTAGTAAACCTTGAGAAAATGGTGATTTATGTTAGGAAACAGCATATGGTTCAGAGGAAGATTAGCAAATCCCATCAGAAAAGCAATAGGAACTTGCACCAAAGAGTTGGTAGGAAGAAATAGATTCTTGCCCTTATTTTCAATTAACTATGTTAATCTATGATTCTGTGATTCTATGAATCTTGGAAAAAATAATATTCCAGCTCCCCTTGAGTCTTTATCTGTAAATAAATACATTGTGAAATCATGAATTGATGATTTTTCAAAAAATGACTAAGAAGGAACAGAAATTCTCAAATGAAACCAACCAGCTGATTAGGATTGTGTTTCCTGCATTACGTGCCTCGATGCCAAGGATATCCCGAAACACAGCACCAAACCTTAATGCTAAACCAACATGCTAAACTAACATGCTAAACGTGATAGATAATTACAAAATAAAAAATCATTTTAATTATCCTGCATGACCAGAGCTTAGACTATTTTCTTGCCCTGCCAAGAGCTATTGCTGAGTATTGTTAGTAAGAGAAGAGCACCAGCCCCTGAAATACTAGGCGTACTGCAGCAGTGAGGGTATCTCCTGGAGTACCTCTGCTGTCACGCACAGGAAAGTCAATGGAGATGAATGGCTTGTTTTCCACCGCTACCTTTCATTAGAGTGAGGCATGCAGCCCAGCAAACATCGTTAAACAGCGCTTTGACGCGGCATTTGTAACGAATCACCGGCATATGGCAGCGTGCTCACGCTGCCAGCGCTGCCACGAAGGATCTGGTAGCTGTGCCAAGGTGCACTCCAGCTCCCTGGTAGCTCCCTGGCAGCTGTTACACTCTTCCCACCTTCCTGTTTGCCTTGCCTTTTTCCAAATCCTCCACTCAGTGCACAAAAAACAGGGGCACGCTGTGCTCCCGGTTGCCGCTACTGCCTGCGGCCCCAATGCTCTCTCATTCCTCCTCCTATTTGGGAGGGCAATGTCACTTAAAAATATCAGCAGAAAGCACACAAGCCTATGTATATCTGTGTGAATATCTCTCGAGTTTCTTCAAAGCTCTAACAAAACAGTAAGTGAAGTATGTGAGGTTACTGAAGAGCTGCAAAGAGACAGGGAGAGAGAAGCAGTAGGAATGCTGTCTTCATTGCAGCAAATTTCTTCTTAAGAAAAAAAGTATTCATAAGCAGTGACTCTCATTTTCTATCAGCAATGGAATAAAGGCTGAAAGGATTGGCTGAAATAAAATGCTTTGAATAAAAATAAGGCTGGTGCTATATCGCGTAACAATTCTTCCTGGTCTCTATAGTAATGTCAAAACATCCCCAAAGAGCCATAATGTGTTATTGCCAAAATATCCTGCTCTAAATAAAGCAAAATGTTTTATCCTCCTTCACTTAAAATGTCCTCTTGAATGTGGGAAATGTTTAGGGTGAGACAGATTTGGTCCTACCTGCTGGTTAGCCAATACCCATGTTTTTTCCTTTGGTTCACCTCATACATTAAAAAAAAAAAAAAAAAACCCAAAGCTGCTCTATAGCGCGCTTCGCACTCCTGGTGCTCTATCCAGGGTGGATTCAGGCAAGGATAGAGATTGTCGCACGTGGTGACAACAGTGGTTGGAAGGCAGAAGACAACCACCCTGCTCTGATCGACCAACCTCTGTGCAGAGCGGCTCCTAGTCCCTGTCCATGAGCAGCAAGTTACTCCTCCGAAGTAGCTCCTGGAAAGGCCCTTGCCAGGCAGGTTGGTCACCTGCAGGATCTAGCAAGAACCAGCTGCTTCTCAGAATTTACCCAATATTGACATGCACGCCCTAGGAATACTTGGTGTTCACCCCAAAAAAGCAACTAGTATGACTGTGCACAATACATTATCCTAATGTCTTCCCACTGTTCTTCTCTCCGACTGTTCTTCATCCCTCAAATCAGCAGCACTGATCCCACCCTCAGTACCACTGAGGATGGAGGGTACTCGGATAAATCAGTCAAATGTCTTCTTCAGTTAATAAATGTGGGATTCCTCATTGATAGAAAGCTGCTAGGCAGTGATGTCTGTGGCAGCATTCTCCATCACCTCTTGTCGGGCAAACAATTGGATCTGCTGACAGAGAGTACCTTTTTCCTTCATAATAAATAACAAAATTAGTGTTTTCCTGTTCTTCTGGTAACAGACCTGTTAACAGATGAAGACATTTGGAAAAAAAATTATATTCAGCCCTGGCAGTCTTTTAAATAACCTACTCTGCTTCCCTTCCTTTAAATAAACTTGCATTATTCATAGATATAACACCAATCCCATGATTTAAGTGCTATCATATACTGGAATTAAATCATAATAATTTCGTTCTGCTGGCTGTGGTTTAGTCAAGACTTGAAAGGACTTGGTAATCCTTGCCTTTATCACCTCTCTGTTGTACAGTGGCACTAAAATACATCTGGGCACAGAGCCACCAGAGCTGAGGAACGGCAGCTAGTACGGAATTATCCTGTATAAGCGCCTATGGGTTCTTTAAAACTTATGAAACTGTATCTCATTGAATATTTAAGATTATTGTCAATATCTCTAAAGCATTCAGTGAATGAGCTCCAAATACCTAAAATACTACCTGAAGTACTGTCATCATGCTCAACCACTTCTTTCCTCGGGCTCCCTGGGTTGCTTTCCAGCATGCATAAAACTCATTTGCACAAAAGCCAGCACTTTCTGATGGATGGATCCCTACCTGCTTAACACGTTTCTGCAAAAACTAAGCACCATCTAAAATTCAGTACATTCTGTTCACAAAGCAAGATGTTCTTCAAAAGCTAATAAAAACATATACCCCAAGAGAGACTGAAACCCATACATGCCACGTGTCTCTGGTGAAAACCCTGCACGTGCATTTTACAGCCTTGTGGGGGGTGACAGCTGTAAGCAACGATGCAGTACTGAAGGGCATAAGTACTGCTGGTTCTTGGCAGTGACATGGAAACAACGAGAGCAATCAGAGCGGTGGCACCTGAGCCCAGCTCAACTGCGTGGCGAGCCCAGCTTAACTGCGTGGTGAGCCCGGCTTGAGCGCGTGCCGAGCTCGCTGAGCGCACGCCTTGCCCCCGCGCTCCCAGCTGCGGCAGCGTGAGCTGCCTCCCGCCAGCCGAGCAGCCCTCACCTGCCCCTGCTTGTAGCACCCGTGAAGCTCTCCAACTACTGCAGTACAGTAAAACTTTCCTCTGAAAACCCCAAAACTCGCCCTTTCTGTTCCTCTTCCCAGGGCACTGCTGTTGTGCCGATGTAGAAGAGGGTCATTAGTTCTTTCTCTTATCTGCAGAGCAAAATACAACTACTTCACACAGCCAGAAATGAGGCTCAGAGCCACTAGATGGGCGCTTCTGGAGAGGCTCTCAAATCACCGGGCTGCTAGGCAAGGTCTAGTCCATGCAGAATGTAGCTTTTCTCCTCAGCAGTGACCTTATGCCAGTATTGACATTAATGGAATGGTCTGTAGTTATCTGGGGAAGAATGAGAGAATATTCTACCTTAGAGACCTTCCTGATGATAATTTTGAGAAGGCTTTTACTGCTTTGCTGGAACAGCATACTTCTCATTACACTGTTATTGTAATATATTACATAACGTTTCTCTAGCATTTTAAGATGAGGGACATTTTTTTTTTCTGAATTCATGATTGCTTTCCATTGAGATGGACCTAAGCATTATTTAATTTCTCAGCTTTTAAGACTGTTTTCCCCAGAGCTGTACTGCACTTCTCTTACATTCAGAATAAAATATGGAAAGAGCAGCAGCTGGCATTAATAGAACTTTGTTTTTATTAAGAAAAGAATTAATAAACTAATAGAAGAAACACATTCTGGCATTGATAGTCTAAGACATGTGACATCTCTCTTCAGAAACAGAGTTAACAAATTTTGGAAGATGTAATAGGTGAGACTGGGATAGAGATCACAGCTTTTAAACTCTCCTTTTTGTAAAGCAGACTGATATGTGCTCAACACGTATGACATGTCAAAACCTTCATAAAACTGAAACCAAACAGAAATTATGCAATTCAGCTAAATTCACTGCTTGTTTAAAAGATGTGAAATCTATTAATGATAGATGTTGAATCAAATGCTCTATTTTTCTTTCTTTCTGGGTTTATTCTGTGGGAAGGTAGTCATTTATGCATTAATATGAAAAGCTACAATATATAATTTACTTGATCCATTAATTGAATCTTTGTATCAACTCTGCAAGCTGTAATTTGAGGGGCCCCAAGCTTTCATTACCCCTTTGAATGAATGATAGTTCATTATTGTGAAAGGTTGCTATAAAAATGAGGGATGCTGAGGGATGACAGAATGCTCTTACGATTTAGCACTGTTGACTCAGGCCACTTTCAAACCCACAAGCAGGTAGATCAGTCTGCTATTGCTTTTATCACACTGGCTTTAATGAAAAGGAGGGAAATAGCAAGGTGAAGAAAAATTTTTCCAATCTCTTCACAAGGATACTGTTGTGAAGAGAGTAGGAAATACACACAACAGCTTGAAGGTCAGGATTAGCAGATGTTTCAGGCTTTGGCAAGTCAAAAGAAAGACAAACTAAAAGAAAGGCAGCGAAGCTCTGGAAAAAAAAAAGGCAGCTCCAAAGAGAGTATTAGAAGAGAAGTTATTCCAATAGTTTAGCTAAGCCATCTACAACTATTTTATAATTAGTTCTTTCAGAAATATTAAGTAGAATAAGTTATTTAAAAAATTCTTTAGTTGTTAGAATAAGGAAAATAGAAAAGAGGGCTAAAGATATTGGATATTCTGCAAATCCGGAGTTTTCAACAGATCTATTACAGCAACTTAGAGGGAACTTAAGGCAGAAGGCCTTACATGGGACTCTTAAAAGATAGAGGAAGATAGTGTGGCCATTGGACAGAGAAAGGCATGAATTATTTCGGTGAAAATACTGACCAAAACCCAGAACTTGTCTGTGACTTCTCAGTAGGTCAGCATGCCAAGGGAGGTGATTCTGCCCCTCTACTCAGCTGTGGTGAGGCCGCACCTGGAGTATTGTGGACAATTCTGGGCTCCCCAGTATAAGAGGGACGTGGAGCTTCTAGGGAGGGTCCATTATAGGGGACAAGGATGATTAAGGGACTGGAGCATCTATCGTACAAGAAAAGACTACGCAATTAGGCCTATTTAGCCTAAAGAAGACTGAGAGGAGACCTTATCAACATGTACAAATACCTGAGGGGAGAATGCAAAGAAGATGGGTCCAAACTCTTTTTGGTGGTGGTTAGTGACAGGACAAGGCGTAATGAGTATCAATTAAATCACAGGAAGTTCCATGACCACATGAGGGGAACTTCTTTCCTGTGAGGGTGAAAGAGCCCTGGAATAGGCTGCCTAGGGAGGCTGTGGAGTCTCCTTGTCTGGAGGTCTTCAAAACTCACCTGGATGTGACCCTGTGCTCCTGCTCGAGCAGGTGGGTTGGACTAGATGATCTCTAGAGGTCCCTTCCAACCTCATCCATACTGTGATTCTGTAAATAAAGCAGACGTGTAGAGATCGGCTTTTTAGATGTATACAGAAATGGACTTCATAGCTGAATTCTTCACATTCTGAAATAATAGAAGATTTAGGTGACTTCTTTTGTTTCTTGGATGTATACCAGACACCAAAACATTTTAAGATTTCACAAGTAAGAAGAGCTGGTGATCTTTTTTTTCTTTTTTTCTTTTTTCTTTTTTTTTCTGGCTAAGGATCATCTTAAATATTACCATTATCTCGAGATAAATGGGAGCCTGAGTTTTAGTATCTTTGATGCAAAGTCATTGAGGGACACGTTAATGTTCCTCTGATGCTTGGAGCTTGGCTGCACACACACAGGGTGGGTTGCTCAGCGGGAGCCATTCCTGCTCCCTTCCTGCTCATCCAGCGGGAAGGCTCTTGCTTGCACAGCGGCAGGAGGCTATGGCACAGAAATGAGAGCAAAAGTGAGAGCAAAAATACCACAAAGTAGTTGCTTGTTGTTAACAGATCACAAAAATCACCAGGGAAGCAGAAAAATGTAACGATGCAGGGAAAAAAGTGCGGCTCTATCCCCTTAGGTAAGCAGAAGAGCGATGGAGCAGTTCCTTGTGGTAGCAGAGCTATGTATTTTAGTGAGGTTATTTTCCTTCCTTTCCCTTCCCACTTGCAGTCACTGTTTACAGTGCCTATACTATAAATAAAACGGGAAACGAAAGCTGTTCTCTATCCAAGATGAGTATCTAGAAAAGCTCATCAAATTCAGACCCGTTTCTTGAGCTGAGTGATGCTCCCTCCATAAAGCAAGTGTTTAAAGATGATTCTCATCTTCCGAGCTTGCTACAAATAGATCAGTCTTGCTGCTTCTTTCACCGACCAGGCAGGGACTGTGCGTGGCAGTAGGTGCTGTTACTGCTGTCACCCTGTGCTGCCCTTCCAAGGGCTATATCTGCTTTTAAGTGACCAGTTTGACTGCCCACAACTGCCAGGTCTCAGTGCTTTCCAGAACTGGGCAATGACCCCTCCAAATGAATGATCGCTGCACGGATGACACTCCCACCCTTCAGTCTGGTGCTGGTGTTGAGGGATGAATCACAAATGAACTTTTGAAATTAAATATGTTAGAAACTTTACACATATTTGCTGACAACAAGTTTCCTGGACTTGGCGAAATGCAACTGGTCATTTTTGGGTATGTGTCTTGAGGTTTATTTCCTGGGCATCTTATTCTCCTGTAGTTTAAAGTTAGGTTTTGCTTGTCTACAACTTCTGGTGTCTAAAACATGTTGTTTTGCACTGTGGGAGCCACAGACTTAGGGAGAGGGTTGTTTTCTCCTGTGGCCCCAAGTCTTCTCTTTCTTTCTGCATGTGGCTGGTAATGTCTTGCAGTTAGTTTTATGGAGACGGGAAATCAGGTCGCACATAAATATATATATGTATAAATAAACTCAGCAGCTCTGTACATATCGCATATCCTTAACTTGCCAAGAACAGAAAAATCTGCTCATGTCAATCTGGCAGTGCCTGCTGACATACTCACCTGTGTGGGATTCAGCTGAAGGTTAATGGACTTAAGCTTAAGGACTGGATAGTCAGAATTTCAACCTCATTTGTAACAATTATTCATTTTTAGGGTACATGCATTAATAATGCATTTCAGTGATGTCCTCTCTCAAAACCTTGCTTTAAAAATCTTCTGTTTGGAGAAGATGGAGGGAGTGCTTTTAGTCTGTATAAACACAACTCAGCATTCAGAGATTGAAAATGTGTCTTTTATGATACGATGTGCTTTTGTAGAAGAGAAGAAAAAGACACCTTCCCTATACTATACAGTTACTATAATTATAATCATATGTGCATATGTTTCTGAATGGTTTGTTTTTAATTAAAGGGGACGGTCAAGCTGCTCTTCACACATTGCATGTATAAAATACGAACAAATGTTTTCATGAGGACACAAATTAATTTGAATCACCCTAAATTCATATGAATAAATTGTATAGTTTGTTAGTAATATTTTTATCATTTGTATTTAGGATTTTGCTGCACCATGTACACTTCTTCATAAATTTCTTATAAAATATAGAATTCTGACAGTCCAATTAAATTGCTTTTATTTTTAAGCTATTTTAGAGAGATTGTTTCACTCTGATTTGCAGTGGCACAGCAAGTCATAAGCCCTTATATCTTCTATTTGCTTCACATTCTTCTACATTTTTGGAGAGAAATGCCTAACCAGAAACCCCATTCTGGACCCTTATGAAATACAAGTTTCTGATGCAGTCTTTGCTGTTGCTTTGCTGCTGTTCTGCTACAACGCAAACCAGACAGTATCTCCTAAAAACAAGGCAAGACAGACAAGTACAAGAGGAGAGACCCACACAGAGAGAGGGAAATGCCTTTTGTCAGGTCAGGAAGCAGTGGTGGAGCTGGAATATTGGAGGGCCACATCTAGAGACTTGCTTTGCTGTAATATAGCACACAATCTTCTCACTGTTAAGCAATATAGGAGACAAGCAACTGTTTGCTCCCAGAAAAGCTAATATTGCACCCATGACAGCAGGAACACAGTAACTGCAGCAGATTGGAAGTAGAGAATACTACAGTGACTGTGAACAAAACATCAGCATGACTTACTTGGAAAAACTAATATTTTTCTATGACAAAGTATGTCCTTAACCATGTTCTAAGATGATACAAAGACTCAGAGTAGAGAGACCCACACTGATGAGTCTCTCCCATACTAAGCCTCATCCCATTCAGAAAGCTAAAGCAAACTCACATGGAAAAGGGGAGACCAGGTCTGTTATAAACTTGCCCTACGCACTAGATTTCTTCCAGCATTAGTCATATACAGATACTGTGCTTCAAAAGCAGAGCTATGGGAAGAGGACTTTTTTTACCTCCTAGAAGTCCTGTGTGCTGAACAGCACGTTGGGTGCCCTGAGCAAAAGAAGTGCTAAAGTGGCCAGACCAGGAGCCCCTCAGAAGGTGAGGAGCAGCATCAGAAACTTGCCTGCTGGCTGACATCTGTCCTGTCCGGTCAGTCCGTCGCGAATGCCTCGGCCCCACTCTGCTCACAAATGGGCCAGCTCTCTTTGCACTGCTGCAAAAAGCACGGAAACTTCATTTAAGCCAGCTTTTTATAACAAATGATAATTCTGTGGCAATTTCCTTCAGCGCTGTGCAGCAGATAATTGGCGTGCATTTCCACAGGCAAAAGGGAAAAAAATAACGATGTAAATTATAGCTATCACTCAATGTGAAGATGGTGTTTTCCCTATGGTATAGTGCGGCAAAATGAAGTCCTGATCGTGCTAAAAGCTGTGAGCACAAATGCTTAACACAAATAACACAAATCCTGCGAGAGACTGAACTCATCTGTAGTGTCACTCATTGCAGCTATGAAGCTCTTCGGAGATGAATTTGACTATATAAATTGTACACCACCAATAGCAAAATCTTTGTGAAGTGGTGATCTGAAACTGAAGTGTAGTGACTTGGAGGTCTTGAGTCATCCTGCCCTAGTGATCTCCTCGCTGTGCTTGCTTTCTTTACAAGTTAATAGGGGAATTTTCAAATGCTAAGAATCTGGGGTCAATCTCTGTTTCTTCTGTCCCTCAAATTCTGCAGTTGATAATTTTGCTGAGGGCCCTTTGCAGCAGAAGAGACCAAATTAATGTGCACGTCTAGACTTTACAGTTAGCAGCAGACAGTCCTCTAACTTCCAAACTGGAGTTTAAACAAGTTCCATGGAAATTTGTCCTTGCCATTAAAATGAATGGTGACAGGTAAGAACTGGTGTGTAGGGTACCACAAAGGAAAAGCTCCCCAAATATTCCCAGTTCTTATGTGCAGCTGGGTTTTAGAGAGCAAATATAGAGCTAATCCATCTCTAAGGAGAGGATCTGGCTGATGACATGATTTAATTGAGCATGACATGCTCTGACGCCCAGAGCTGCCTTAATTCCTTTCTTTTCTTTCTTTTTTCTTTCTTTTTCTTGCCCACAGGGGAATGAGCAAACGGTCCCTCGTGTTGGCCATTTGTTTTTGCATCTCTACACGTTTTGCACAAACTTCCCTGCCCACACTTCCCGTACGGCACCGTGACTCATGATCTTCCCTTGTCAGAGACGTTGAGCAGTCTGATGCTATTTTGCTTTTGATTTACCAAAAAATCTGTGCCGTGCTGCACGTCATGGAGAATCATGATAAATATATCGGCAAGCGAACGCAAGTTTAATTGTGTTAAAAAACACCTCAGTATCAAGTTCTAAAATGAAATCGGACTTTAACTTGGGCTGTGCAAGAAAAAAAAATAGAGAGAGATCTTAGAAAGCACTGGCTTCAATGATTTTCCTATCCAACTGGAAAGCAATCATATTTCCCTCTATATTTTTATATGTTTTCACTCTGGAGTTCGTTATATGCTTTACTTCATACCCGTGGGGGATATTTAGAGCTGTTATGGAAGAATTAGTGAAAACGAAACATAACTATGAGAATCTGAATACCTCTGTCTTCAAAATTCACATGCGCTACCAAAAATTGCTAACTCAGAGCCTTCATCTGCAGTAGTCGTTTGCCACCTCAGCAAGCAGGCAGTAGTACCTATTAAAAGAAGGATGTGTCTGCAGGGAGATTTGCCTGTCAAAACCCTCTGGAGAGCGTGTGAAAAATGAGGAAGGATGCTGCAAATAATTGAGATGAACTACCATGCTGCAAATTTATTCCTTGGCGCAAGGGAGGCTGCAGGAAGAGATTTGGAAGTTTTCTGAAGTCCGGAGAGGACCTTTGCTCTTCGGCAACGACAGCAATGCCTTTGGTGCTCCTCCAGCAAGGAGCACCCCTGGGTGAGGGTCAGTCACCCTGAGCCAAACGTGGCTCTAGAGCCTCGAGCCAGGAGCTGACATTCCTCCCAAAAAGCGAGGGGACTGCTGTTCCTTGTAGTACTTCGGTTTTCTCATTAAATACCTAATAACCCTGTTATTCCACATAAGTTTTAACACATTAGAAGTCTGCTAATGGCCTATTAAGCAACTGGTTTGACATGTCTCTTTCACTGTGCTTGTCCTTTTATAAAATCCAATTTAGCCCAGCATCTTTGAGCTCATTACTCATTTCATCTCATTTCATCATTGCAAAGAAACCAAACGGCAGCTGATGGCTTGCATTTTTACCTCCTAGAACCAGACTGTTTCACTATTTGACGGGTTTGGTCAAATAGGCTTGGTCAAATAGACAGGCTAACAAATGCGGGTTGGATTTTCTACCACTCTGACCCTTCCATGACAAGATCAGAGCAAGTTATTTTGAATTCAAGGGTGGCCCAAAGGCTACAAATGGAGAGTGTTTTTCCACACCTCAGGATGGCAAGGCAGAAATTACAGAGGCAGACAAATCCTTTCCCTGGACCAGTTTGTCCTCTCTGGTGAGAACTGCCTTGGAGCAGTTGGAGCCTTGAATCAGCATGGAAAACTCTGGAAATTTGCCTCAAAACAGAGTATTGTCCGGGCAGGCATGTCATATTTGCGTGTGTCTTGGTGCTCCAATGCTGAAGTCAGGGATACAACAGCTTGGAGTGTAGGTAAAAGCCTGTGGGTGCTGATTTTCTGGAAATCCCAAGAGCTTAAAGCTCCTGTTGAACCAAATGGTCACTGAGTGAGGACAAAGTTCCTACTCAGTCAGCAGTTGGCTCAAAAGGAGATTTTCAGTCACTGCTGAGTAGGTGTGGAAATCCCACCAAAATGGCCAGAGTCTCTAGAAATCTGTCATCCTGCTGAGCAGAGACCCAAGGCCTGGGCTGCCAGGGAATTTGTTGTGGGTCCTCTGTGCCCCAAGCCCCTGAGCTGGTTGCCTTGGGGGAGGTTTTGCAGATAAAACTTAAATCAGGCCCGAGCATTTTGCTCTGAAACATTTTTGCGGGGGGAAAAAAAAGAAAAACAATTATTACATTATCCCTTTTACCCTACACATATAAATGCTGAGCACAATTCTCCAGAGTACATTATTCAGATTAGCACTTCTAAGTGCAAAGGGACACGGTGTTAATTCAGGCTCTGTTTGGTCTTTATAATGAATTGCTAACCCCATCCACAGACGAAAACAGCTTTGTCTTGGAAAATGACAGTTTAGTGCAGTCTTCTCACATGACTTCAAAGCTTATTTTTCAAATGTATTTAATTATTTAAATGCTGCTTATTACAAAAGCAATTTTACTGCCTATTTTTTTTTTTTTTTTTTGTGTGTGTGGTCCAGAAATATTTGCTTTAGTTGTATTCAGGACAAGTGGCTGTTCCTAGTGCAGTGCAATACAGAAGAGCGCCAGACCTAAATGAAGCCATGTTTCCTCATCCCCTTAGAGGCCACCATGGCTCTTCGAAGTATATAACGCTTTCTGGAGTGGGCGAAAATAATGCACAATTCTGGTTAGAAATGAGCATTTAGTTTTAAAAATACCTCTGGTTGTACTTCTTTATCCTTGGCGCTCTGTGTGGGACATGCTTGGTGTCCACACGTACTGTATGGTGCTGTATCATCCCATGGCTGATCTTCATAGGAAAAGCCATGCCTGGTAGCACCAGGTACTTGCCACTCTCCACTCACTGGCCACATGCTTCCCAATTTGGGTTGGAGTCCAAAAATTTGGGTTGGGTTGGCCTTCCCATAGGAAACCTGCTTTATTCTTGCCATTTGCTAAAACATGCATTTGCTATCTTTACTTCTGCTGGCTGTTGTAAATGGACATGTAACAGAAAGTAATCAAAAGGTGAAATTAATGTTATTCGAATTTATGAAAATCTCCTTCCCAAACACACAGGCAACATGCAAACACAAAACCACTCCCGTTTTAGTGTTTGATGATGTGAGGACAAAGTTGCTTATTTCTTCTTTTACTTGAAAATATATGGTAGGTAGCCAGAATAAAGAAAACTCCTTCTAGCCTGGCTTCTGAGAAAGGGTCCAGATGTGGCTCCAGAAGGTCATATTCAAATTGGAAACACTCATTATACCTAATGCTTTACAGCTAATTTTAAAGCAGTGCTGGCTAAAGTAAATAAATAGTATCTACATCAGATGAGGTTTCCAGACTGGATGGAAGTGAATTAATGTTCTAGTAAATTGTCCTTCTGGAAAGAACTATGTTAGAAGCAGCAACTAAAAACAGAAAAAAAATGTATGCAAAATGCTTTTTAAACTAATTAAGAAATATAATCTCAGTAATTTCACTGCATCCTGATGTATCCATCCTCTGTGAATACTCTTTGCTGTAGTTTATGCTCATTGCTTCTTATTAGATCCATCAGAGATGAGTAGAAGGAACAGATCTTCTTCCTCTGCTCTTTGCAGTTACTTTTTATATATTTTAGGACTGTTAATACGTTTATCTCCTCCTTTTTTAGCCAACAGTTTTCAATTTTTCCGTCTTCATGAGCGTATTTTCTGAATCATGACCACGATCACCCTTGTCTCACGCGCGAGCTCCGGCCCTGCGAGGGGCCGCGGGCAGGTAACGCGAGCCTGGCCGTGCCGGGGGGCGGCCGCAGGGCCTGGGGAGCTCTCCGCCTTTCTGCTCGCCCCGTCTGCCCGCTCCGCACCCCTACGGGCAGGCTGCAGCCCGCACAGGCGCCGGGCAAGAGCCCCTGTCTGCAGGAGCCCGGGCCCTGTGAGCCCCAGTGTGGGTCCTCGCTGCCACGCTGAGCACCCTGTGCCCCTTCCCAGCCCGCTGGCACCTTCCAGCCCTTCCTCTGGCACCGGCTGGATCTGCCTGTCTCTTCCTGGGACCATCTTGATGTTTGGCACCCTGTCCACTCGCTCTCAGTCCCTCCCAGCCTGAGGCCGCCTGCCAGCGTGACCAGCCACTGCTTGCTCCGTTACTTGGGCTAGGGGTGAAAATATGGAATGATGACAGTCACTGTCTGGTCACACTTGCTTTAAGCATGAAATGCTTTTAATGAAATATTGGTAATTCAAGGAATGCTTTCCTGGTTGTTACAAGAAATTCTTTCCCTGATTTTCTTGCCCGCGGCTTGTTCCGTACGTTTCACACGATGAATTTGTACATCATTTGCGACGATATTTTTAGAGTGCAACTCTTGAAATAAAAACTGTGCAGCAAAGCCATGAGATAATTTTTCTCTCCAAACATTTGCTGACAGCATTTAAACAAAAATCCTTTGGGTTCCACCCTGCTGAGAGGCCTAATATCCTGTCACATTTTTTCTCTATCTTTAAAAATTAATGAATGGTGTTTGCAGTCAGACTAGCATTGGAACATTTTTGCTGCAATTAATTCCATGTAGTGATGATCCATCTCAGTGATACTCCATGCCCTTATTTCTGATGAATATCCAAATCCCAGACTCCACTGAGATTTCAAATAATAGAGAAGGAACAGGTTCTTATATTTTTACAAGCTGATTTCTTCACTCCTACTAAGCACTCATTCTAGTTGGTATTTCTCTTTCTCCGGTTTTAGAAATACATATATGTGTGTGTGTGTGTGTGTGTGTGTATGTATATACCTTTAATTAAAAGCTCCAAAAGAGGATGACCTTCACAACAAGCTCTTTGACTACTGGGACTCATTACATTAGACTGAAATGAATCCAGATGAAGGGAAAAGTCTTCACTTTGGATAGTGTTATTTTGGCAGCTTCTACAGAAAGTCCGTGTTTGCTGTTCTTGCCAGTGCAGGCTTCAAAGTCACAGAGGGAAAGGATGCACCAATAAGTCAAGAAGATGAAAGTCACTTGGTCCTCACTGTAAAGACAGCCACAGTTGGGGCAAAGTAAATGCTATGTCTTGTCTCCATTAAGCCCTCGTAATAAAAGTTTAAGCTTAACTGCCTCCGCTAAC
Source organism: Rhynchotus rufescens (assembly GCA_032273925.1). Classification (NCBI taxonomy): domain Eukaryota; kingdom Metazoa; phylum Chordata; class Aves; order Tinamiformes; family Tinamidae; genus Rhynchotus; species Rhynchotus rufescens. The sequence continues at coordinate 6,214 of JAVCKT010024608.1, read as the reverse complement.
AGATTCCTTAGAAAATGGGTAGTTAGAGGTTTTGCAGTGAAGGAGGAACACGGGGGCCAAGAGGCAGCTTGTCAATAAGCCTTGTACCTCACGCTTAACTGCTGAGCGGGGAAGCAAGGATTCCTATACACAGCATGGGTGAAAGCAGTGCCTAACTGCAGGATTCAAGATGGCAGCTAGCAAGCATTAACTTTAAAAAGGAAATCTCCGCTTCATGGGCTATCTGGGGTCAAAAGCACTTGCTAAACAAAAGCCCATCCTTGGCCAGAGAATGGCAGAAAGAATATGGAGATATTTGTCTTCTCCTTTAGCCAAATAAACTTGCGAGCAATAGAATTAGCCCAGTTGTCCCAAATCAAATGCCAGGGTGTCTCCATTTCTTTCCATTCTGAATTAGCCTCCAAGATGTGAGGGGGTGTGATGCTGGTGAGACCAGCAGTGCCATGAATCCCATGTGGGGGTGGGGGTGCAAGATCAGCCAGTCAGGATTCATCCAGGGAAAACTCTTCGAACAGAAACTAGCAACTGAAACAACAAATTGTTCCCCCAAAAATCAGGATTATCAGTAAAACAGAGAACCTACCCCTTGCCTCAGCTCTTACCAGCTTGACCTGGACTTCAGGCTTGATGGATGGGTCGCTACAGGACTGCAAGTCCTAGGGAACGAGTCTTGGGACCAAGTCAGTGCCACTTGCCACAGCTGTAATGACAGATTTGAGGTTAATCAGTATAGTTTTACCCTCTCTTTCTGTCCAGCCGGACAGCTGGTAGACATGAAATGCAAACTTGTACATTAACTCTGTCTATATTTTTAGCATGTGCTGAGGAAATATGTGTACCAAGTCTAGGAACATTTCAGCATGAATGTGTGCACTAATAAATGCAATGCATCCTTTACCCCTCTTGATACATTAAAATAGTTATTTTGATAGTTATATTGTTTAGTAAGCACAGTTCTTTTTTTTCCAGAAGGAAAAAAGATGTGTGTGTAGCTCTCTTCTAGCACTGACTACAAAGAAGCTCTCTTGTCCTTTGCTACTGTCATCTGACAGATATCCTCTCTATCGCATGGAATTATAAAATGGCACATTTGTGGTTCTTCTGTTGCAGGTGCCTCTCAGCAGGTCCCTCTTGGTGGCTGCATCTGCAGGAAGGAGAGACCCAGAGAGGCTGGAGGCATCAGAAGCTCCAACCAGTCACTCGTCCTTGAGCCTGATGGAGAAACATCTCTTGGGTGTGAAGCAGTGAGGTCTGTGGGGAGTGCAAAACACGTGGCTGGAGGGGATCCCTATGGATGCGAGCCCGGAGCAGCCCCGAAGCAGTCCCGAAGCAGCCTGTGCAAAGCCCAGGTGCACCCCTCTCTGCCGTGCAATCCCTGCTCCAGCAGCTCCCGGATCCTTCTGGGCACGGGCCAGCTGGTGATGAGGTGAACGCGACATTCAGACTGCCACATAACCCAGCACCTGCAGCTGGATTGGGTCTCAGCAGCAGGATAGACCAGTTTATTAGGACCTTCCCCAACTGTTTTACATGCTACAAAATATTGATGTCCTTGTGGGTGCTTCTGAATAAGCTTACTACATCTTGAGATTAACCTTTTGAAACATTTAGACATGGAAAAGCCAAAATTTATACAGCTTTGCTCTAAGTCTGTCTATATTTAATCCTAAATCCTCAGGAAAATGTCAAAGATGGCACCACGGTAGAAAATTCTACTTTTCTCAAGAACTACACGTGGCCCAGACAGACGTCCCATGTTTTCTTCCTGGGTTGCCAGATGCTGTAGGAAATGTCATTTTAGTAGACAAACTCTGCAGTTTGATAATACAGCTTTTGCACAAATTTGTAACTCTGCAAAGTAGATTATTACTTGCACAAAAAATCCACAGCATTTCTGGGCTTAATATAGTAGTAAAAACAGTCTTTCCAAGACTTCATCGTAGGAGCAGATTGAGGATCATGACAAAGAATGAGCATGTAATGCAATTTATAGCTTGCCCGAATTAGACTTCCCATGCCTGATGAGCAGTTATAACTGGGGATCAGGGCTTGGGGTTGGCTTCGCCAGCTACCAGGGAGCTTGCACCAGGGCTGTGGCTGCTCACTCAGGCTGGCCCTGCAGCTGCTCCTGGTCTCGTCTGGAGAAGCCACATTTGGTGCTCGGCGCGTCTGGAGGTGGCTCGTCCTCACACTTGCCGCCAAGACTCCGCACTGTTGTTGGAGAAACAAGAGGAGGAGGAGAAACAAGAGGCCTCCGCACAAACAAGGAGCATCCTCTGGGGAGAGGGACCTGCGCCAGATCGGAGCTGCCAGGATCAGCCCGCAAAGGCTCCAGGGGCCTTTCCTGCCGGGGCTGGAAACGCTGATGCAAAGTACGTGTGCCAGATCCAGTTCTCATCTGCCAGGACAAATGTTGGTGTGTTTTGAGTGTGAAATAGGCATCAAAAGTGTGCTTCACTGTAGTGATAGATGCAATTGCACAGTAATAAATGTGACATGTTTCAGTTACCTAAAAGGTCTACGTGTCAGTGTGCAGGCTTGTGTGGGAGACCAGGGCACACACACTCTTACAACAAGCAATAAGAATAGGCTACTGGGCATCTGTCTTCCTGAAGGATGAATTAATACCATATATGTATCATCTGTTTGTTACATACATGTACATTACAGAAGAGGGAACACCTAACTGGCCATTAAAAATGCCATCCTACTTCAATGAAATTTTGAAAGGGTAAATAGTTGGGGCTCATATTTTAGTTATGAGTGAAAAAAAAAAAAACAAACCCACAGCTATTTCTCTAAGCAAGGATTACATTGCTTCTACTTAACACAAAACTGCGGATTTCCGATGTTAAATCAGTATTCACGATACATGGGCATCCCTCTCATTCCTGAAAGCAGGGGTGTAAGTGGTATTTTTAAGCCTTCCACTTGTAAAAATCATTTTCTGTTCTGTCAGTGCAGGGGGAAGCTGCGTGGATGGAAGATAAATTAATGGGTTCACCAGGTTGGGAAGGCTCATTTAGAAATGTTGCCCGTCAGAGAGGTGTTCAGGATGCTGTTACCACCGCACTGCCTGCCTTGTGGATAACTGAGCCACGGCAGCCAAAGGGGAAAGCGACCCCTCGCATGTCAGGCAAATGTTAAACCTCCTTGTGCTGCGGTGGGAAATCCACAGCCTTCAGGGGGTGCAGAAATCCTTAGGGCTTCTGGATGACCACAGGATGGGGGATGAAATATTTTCCATTTTCATTTGAGGTTGATTTTAAATTTACCTCATGGATTAATACCATAATTTTCATCCAGAAACATAGACACATGCAGTGACCTAACAGGCATCCTTGTGGTATAGCAGCATGTGCAGTTGTTCTCACGTGGCCCTTCTGCTCTGGTTCTTTTTAGGATATTGTCCCAAGGACTCACTCACACGGTCCAGGGGAAGAGACACATTTATCCAGCATGGATTTCTTTTTCTATAGCAAAAGAGGGGAATACAAGAGTGCTCAGTATGCTGTGACTTTATCTTTGTTCTATACATCCACTCAGCCATACACAGAGCACTTTGTGTTATAACAGCGGCGACTATTTCTTTCAACGTATATATTTTTTAAAACCATAATTATAAACTCCTTTAACAGAGCATATAGCAATGGTCTCTACAAGTGTGCATTGCAGATCATGCCAGAACAGTTGGGAGCAAGAAGAGATGAGCACAGAGATGTAACGAAGGGACATTTGTGCCTGTTGTCCCCAGGCAGCACCCACGTGGCAGTAAGGTGTATCCCTGCAGGCATCACCCATATGCAGGGATGGGAATGACAGCAGCCCTGCTGGGAACAAGAAATGGGAATCTGAATTTCGACACTGGGTGGAAGTAACTCAACCCTTGCTTGGAGAAAGAGGTTTTTCCCTTCACATATCTAAAAAAGTCCTCTTTCCAGACTCCAAATTTGTGTGTTAGCCTCCTTATTCCAGTATTTCTTGCCCTACACGATAAACCCTAGAGGACGCATGACAACTATGCTCGAGGCAAACATTCTTCTTCACCCTATTGCAGCTACGGAGATGAACTTGGCATCTCTGAACATCTGCCACTCACCAGCCAAAGGCAAGAACGACGTGTGGAGCACATGGAAGTCGACGATTCCTTGCAGTCGTCATGCAAACATGGCCCATCCCATGCAAACATAGCAGCTGATGGGCAACTGGTGCCTTTCAGATGTCAAAAAGCTCCCATGGGCATCTGCAAGGCAAACAAAAACATCTCACTGGAGAGTTTTTTACTTGGTTTCTGAGTGTACCTGGCTTTCCCACTTGCTCTGCACTAACAAAGGGAATACAGCATGTTCTGTAAGACAGGTTCCAAAAAGCTCCCTGCAGTAGGAAGAGTGGCAGGTGAAATTCAGCAGCGCACAAGTCAGCACAGCCAACACATCACAGAAGCTCCCTTTGAACAGAGCTGAAATCAGCATTTCTGTTCATGTGCTGAATTTAGTCTTGTAGCTGTCTAGAAGGCCATGCAATTTTATGGCTGTGGCTCCCTGGGAAAACTATCTTCCACCAAAATAATGAAACTTTCAACCCAGGGGAGGGAGGAAAAGTGCAGGGGACAGAACTATCCCAGGAAATCAATTTGGATTATGGCACTTATTTTACAACGTATCAAGGTGACCGGAGTTCCCAGTGTGCTCAAATGGCTTTGAATTAGCTTTTCCCTAAAAAAGCAACCTGATGTACAGCCTTAAACACTGGCAGACTGGGGCAGGATAAGATCAGATAGCAACGAATGCAAGAGAAACGGCAGAATTGGATTTCTGCAAGAGAAATCAATCTGTTAACATTTAAATTCTTCGCCACAGGCTTTAGTAAATCTTTTAGTTGAAGGTAAGATTAACTTCTTCCCCAAAGCTCTGACACCTCGGTGTGCACTGTTTTTAAAGATGCATGAAGGATGGTTCCCCTCGCCTCCCTGCTTTGTGATCACATCGCCTTCACTTGGCCAGATGCTGTTTTGGTCATAAATTTCAAAGCTAAAAATAGGCTCCACTTTTTTTCCCCCCTTATTCTTTAATTATCTGAAATGCATTATGATTCAGTGCTACCTCATGACCTTTCAGGTCTAGCTTGCTGCATGTTAACTGAACATACTGATTCAGAGCCCACAAGTTTTATAGCTGGGTTTTTTTTTGAAAAGAGGCCTTAGATTTTTGTATATTTTATTTATTTAAAGCAGTACGCAAGAGCCAGGTGGTTTTATTCTTTCACTGCAGAACATACACGTGCCGTATCTGCAACCTACAATCTTGCTTCTGATTTTTCACTTGAAATAAATATACCACAAGATTTTTTTTTAAACCAGACTACTTCATAACATATAAAGGCATTTAAACATCAGATCCTGCTCTCACTTGCACTGCCATAACTCTTGAGTAACTGTTGAAGGCAAATGGAGAACAGATTTGTGCCATTACATGAATGCCTGAAGAAGGATCATCAGCTCTTGTCTGTATGACTGCAGTATTAATTGCTGCAAGGGGACTTTGTCAGCATCCTGATTTGAAAGGAACGGTGTGAAAAGAATGGTGCTACTGAAAAAATGTATTGCAGCAGCATATTTCTGCTTTATTGTTTAGGACGGTGGAACATGGAAACTGGAAAGATCAAGCAAGAGACATAAATTCACCAAAACCCTCGCTTCATGGAGGGTGTGCCTCGATGCAAGATTTACTGCTGATTTCTCCAGCATAACCTTGGGGGTTCATGCCCTGAGCCCCTCCACAGCCTCAGGCAGCTGCTGAGCTGCACTCACCATGCGCTGCAGCAGCCTGGCAGCTGCTTTCAGGAGGGCATGGAATCCAGGGAGGCAGGCAATTCAACAGTGGAATGTGGCTTTCTTTTCCCTTCATGGACAAGAATAAAAATTTGTTGGTCATTCTGGCTGTGAAAAAAAGGATAGAGCTTTGTTGCTGCTTTTAACTAACCCCAGCACAGATATGGCTGCCCCCAAGGCCACCTGAAGAGCCTCAGCCACAGGGCTCGTCCCAAATGGCACAAGTGGGCACGCAGGTGCCTGGCGCTTCCCTGCCTTGCCTAGGATTGGTAGGATAGGTAGAGGATTGCCTAGGATAGGTAGAGGATTTCCCTCTACTCAGCTCTGGTGAGGCCGCACCTCGAGTACTGTGTGCAGTTCTGGGCCCCCCAGTATAAGAGGGAC
>JAVCKT010024607.1:12285-24833 GCA_032273925.1 Rhynchotus rufescens | reverse complement strand
ATAGCCTAAGCTGGAGCACAACATGGGACTAGGTCAGTGCTTACTGCTCACTTCAGTACTGGTATCAAAAGCATTGAAGAACCCTAATTAATCCCTAAACAGGGAAAGGAAAAGCCGTAACAGGGAAAGGAAAAGCCACACACCAGAATACGAAATGCGATCAGTATTGCCAAGTAAAAAGTCAATGCACTGAAAGGCCACTTTCTGAGTGCTATTTCACTTTAACCTTTATCACCCTCATTCACACAGAGTGACTGAATGACCAGAAACGGGGAAAGTTTTCCACTCACACACCCATTAATGTATCTTTCCTCCGTAGCAGTGGAAACTTTTAAGGCACTTAGATGCCATGATGATGAGCACGGCATAAAAAACGTAGATAGATAAGATACGGCCGTGGATTGTCTGGCAGGAGTCAGCAGCTGTAATTTGACATGATGATAATTTCCCTCGTGAATACTGGGAGAGGGGCAATGTGGCTCTCACATCTTCCATTAGCAGGACAACAAATACAAAATACTAATTTAAGAGTCCTGTAAAAATCACCCTATCACTTTAGCCAATATCTAGAGCCACTGAGAGAGCCAAATGCTCTACTCTTAAAAGGAGTGAACAGGGACAGCACGAACCACTGACAACTCATCAGAGCCTGGACACTTGTGGTAAAAACACAGCACTTCTCGAGGAAAAGACAAGATGATTGAAAGCTTTACAGAGAGTTTAAGCAAAAATGAGTTTTGGTTGTACATCAGCTTCCTTTCCTCCAGCTACAATGACCTGAAGGGAAGAAAAAAATCATTGTAAAGCCATCCTTGAAATCAAGGAACCTGGCAGCATCTTATATTAAGGGAACATTGCATTGCAAGGTACACAAGATGGTCCAGTGGAACCAAGGGGTCAAACTACCCAGGAACATTCTCTACCATCCTACAGTAAAAAAAAATAAATGGCTTGTGGCTGAAGAAAAGGTCAGAGAGAGAAGACAAGGTTCACCATAAGACATCAGGGACAGTCTCCAGGTGGGCAATGGTCTGCATATTTCAACAGAGGTTTGGTGGAAGCATGGGTTGGAGCATCCCCATGGGGATGGAGCACCATTTCTTGCACACAGAATGTTTCTCTAAAGAAATAATTCCAGAAGATCTTTTGCTTTATGCTAAGTGTAATACCTAGAAATCATTCCAAATGGAGTCAGCAGTGATCAGTGAGAAACCCTGCATGAATTGCAGACAGCCCTATTGCACCTTTCTCTTGCTGCCAATACTAAATATCAGAAACCTTAAGGCAAACTACTGCCCTCTACTAATTCATACACAATCCTTTCTCTGCATATTTCAGGAAGTGCAAACCTATATGTTTTTACAGAGTTTTTTTACTCACTTTACTTACTGCCACTGCAGCCACAGAAATGCAGCTTAGGTGACTAAAAACAGGGTGCCTTCATCTGCAGATCCCCAAATCTACATACAACGGGGAAACTTTCTTAGCATTCATATAGATGGACCAAGAGATATGTTTCAGTCCTGTCTTTTCCATTTAGCTGCTGAGTGAAACCATTGTTATGGAAAGTTTATAAACAAATATAGGAGTTTTTTTTAATATAAGAAGGTGCTAGATGAACTTGAACCATTATTGTTAGAGGTCAAGTATGCAGGGTTTAACTGCGAGCACTAAAGTAACCTGGAATAATGAACCCCCTTCAGCAGAGGTGGCTCAGGCTGAGAGACGTGGGTGCCCTTCTTGGCCAGTGAGCTCACAGCAGCCTTCCCTCAGTCACTTCCAGCTCGTTGCCTAACCTGGATGAGGATCTTCAGTTTTAAGCGAGCTCACCAATCTTGCCTTCTCCTGAGCCTAACCAAGGTTGGCTTCTCTTGCATCCAGAGCTCAGCGAGCTCTGAGGAGTTCCCTCTGGAAGGCCCTGGAGCTCAGCATGGGCTGGTACAGCAAAACCCCTGGGGCCTGGGCTTCCTTAGAGGCTGCTGAACCTGCAGATCTCCAGGAAGCACTGGTGGGAAACAGACCTAGAAGCTGGTAAGAGGAGAAGCGTCACCGCCTCATCCTGCACACGTTGCCTTCCCATAAAGCAGGGCAGTTCCTACAGCGGTTTGATCGATAGCATTAGTGATACTTGCAAATACACCGCATTAATTCTTGCAACTGGAACATCTGCCACAGCACAGTGACATGTTGCTCCACATATTTTCAGCTGCTAAGTGAATGCTTCACCTCCTTTCCCGATATCCTGGAAAGTAGCTGTTCTTCAGCTGATCTTCACCCAGTCCCTGCATCAGAGCCCTTGTATAAATATAAGCTAATTATGCCATAGATTACGCCATCCTAACAAACACAACAGATGCACAAAGTTCTAGTTCATTTCTTCAAAACAAATGCAGACAAAATAAATCCTTCTTTTATAAAATCTGAGGGAGAAGTTACAACAGAAGTACAAAGCAATGTAACAATAATGCGGTTAGAGGTTTAATATAACATATACATATATGTTTATGCAGGTATGTGGATATATTTTTCTACATTAGCAAAGGATTTTACCATGGAAAAAAAATCCATCTGAAAGGGGTAGAAAGGTCAAGGTATTTTAAATTAATTTTTCTACAATTTGTGTCTGACAGAAACTGATGCTGTCTAGGTAAGTACTGCTATCTTGGGATGAGCTCAGGGCCAGTAAAACAAGGTGATAAGGAAGGGACAGCATCTCAAAACCAATAAATCTCCTTCCCAGATGGCATTTTTATCTGAGAGTGCCAAAAGAAGCTAGACAGGAAATTTGTGGGCCTATATCATGGTAAACTCATTAAGAGTAAGTGAGTTTCCGAAAGACTAAAAGCGAGTTAATCTGGTGCCTCTGATTAAAAAAGGACCTCAGCACTTCAACTCCATTGACCTAATGTTTACAATGTATAAAATAATTTAATCCACGGGAGTATCAGTTGTGTGAATATCTCTGAAGGAGATAAGGCAGCTTGCTTGCATTTTAAAGAGGTTCCCAAATGTTGCTCTGAACCTGAAGAGGACGACAGCCTCATTGGCACCTTTCTCAGTTCACCGACTTGGTTCCTCCCTCTCCAACTCTCATTCTAAGAGAATTTCATATTTTTAATCTCATAATTTGATCATATTTTAAAATATACTGGGCATTACTATAGGATAGATTCACACATCCATGGTATCCAGCTATCAAACTTGCAGTTTGGATTTCCTTAGAAACAGAGAGTAAGCAAGTATTTGTTTCTTTTTTTTTTCCCCTTTCCTTTTTTTCGAAAGCTGTTAAAAACGTTTTCCATGTACTTCTGCAATTGTAGCCATAAAGTTTTTGTATAAGGAGCGTATCGTTGGCAGGAGAAACATTTTGCTCTTAAAACTGGTATTTAACTAATGCTCAGAAAGGCATTTATGTAATCCGTGCTCTGTTACAGTGATGTATTAATAATGAAATTGTAGCTCTCCAGGAAAGTAATGAACATTAAAAATGGAAGTGGAATCAGAAAACTGTAATGCAAGAAATACTGCTTGGTCAGCTGGACACAGGAGGTGCATCAGTGATCTGAGGAAAAGCATGAAAGGCCCCTAATGATAATGGCTTGGGTGGCATTTGCATAGTTAGTGCCCTTCATCCAGAAGGTGGATTTGGAGTCACGAAGACCAAGGCCAGGTGGGGAAGGTGCTGTGCACTCGCAGAGGGATGCTAAGCGCCTTCAGCCTGCTCGGGACCTCTCTAAACACCAACTTAATTGGGTGGGGTGCTTCTGGTGAATGATTTTCAGGAGAAAAACCCCCTCTGGAGAAGGCTTATGCTTGGGACCTCCGTGAGTGTGACACAGCAGCAAGCCTTGCTCTGATAAGGCACTTGTCCTTTTGGCTCCCATGAAGCACTTTGAGAGCAGACAAGCTCATTCCTGCTCCACTTCCAAGCCTCTCCTCTGTACACGTGGGCTTGTCACTGCCTCTTCAATACTCTCCCGTTCAAAAAGAGTGTATATATTTATTCATACTAAAGCTTTGCTTGTACTTTTTTTCCCACCAGCACGTTTGTGGCTAGGACCACAGAGACTTCTCCATCATCCTACCTCTAGGCAACCACAGGCTTTTGGACAGCTCTGCCACTAGGGTAGACTATGGTGGCCTTCAGGGTCCCAGTTCCCTCATCACCCCAGCTGAGCCCTTCTCAGGCCAGGGCAGCCCTGGCTCGTGGGACATACCTGGCTTTCTCCACTGGGAAAGTCAGCGCCCAGAGGACAGGGGATCCCAGCTCTGATGGACTCTGGCTGCAGTCGCTACGTCCCACTAGCACGGGAGCGTGGAAACACTTGGCCGCTGAAAGTAGCCAAGCACACATTTTGCAATAATCCAGACATACACATAAAAATCCATGTAAAAGAATCCTATACATTCTCCTGCGTGCAGTCTTAATACTACTTACATGCTTATACATTAAGGAGCTTTTTAGTACCTGAAATATTAAGGGAAAGCAGCATTAACCAAAGAAAGGTAGGTTGGGATTGCATCCAGCCTGTTTCAAGGCAATATAGGCTTGCTAATGACTATAATTCAAGTGACATCAATATTTCTATTGATCACTACTGATCCAGATTTCAAGTCTCAAAAACCAAATATAGATATTTCTGATTTCCATCTGTAATAGGTGCCTGGACTTTCTATATCAAGAATGACAGTCAGAGACACTTTTAAAAGCAGCGATGATCAATGAGTCTTCCCATACCACACATGGCATCATCAAAACATTTTTCTGTTAGTCTGGAGTTTAGTGAAGCCTCCCCCGCCCCTGGCCTTTTTCTTGTTTTAAACAGATTCTAATCTTCAATTTTCCATGCATCAGTGGCCAGGCTGAATGAGCAGATCTGTTATCAGCAGCAAGGAGCCTGCGCTTACAGCTGTTGACTGATAACTCTCTGCAAACCCCCCATCCAGCGCACCACGTCTTGCTCCCCTTGGCTTATCCTTCTCCGAGATGCCTGATGGAAGTTTTCTGTGGAGCAGCATCTATCTCAGTGCTTGTTCCTCTTGTTGGCTTCTTCTTGTCTAGCGAGCCCAGAGTTTGATGGTACGGAGCACTGCGCTACATCCCCTGCATTCAGCTAGACAAAGGGGCACAGCAGTTTCATAAAAACATAGTAAGTTGTTTCCAAAATTCCAATTCTTGTGCTCTCCCCACCACTAAAAGCAGCAGTGGACTTATATATCTAATAAAGCAAACAAGAATGCACCACATCTTGCTAGAATCTCCAAAAGAAAAAAAAATGCTTCGTCTCAAATATCCAGCTCACGACTTCTTTGCGACAAGCTGGAGTTTTCATGTTTTGATCTCCCAGATTCAAGAAAAAATATTCAGTATTTCCAAAACCCAAAGCAACAGGATGAGGCTCTTGGAGAAAGTGCCGTGGCACGAAGCATCCTGTACGTACCCCCGTGCCATTTGTTTTGCATCCGTTGTCAGTCACGACCCAAGAGATAATAAATTGAATTGTCTGCTCTGCATATGTTAACGAGAGCTCAGCATTAAGCTAAATAATGCACCACGACTGTGTAACACTGAAAATCAAGTTGTTAACAAGGAGAGGGGCCGGGGGTGCTTTTCCATTTTGAACGCGCTTTTGCGTTCTCCTTCCAGACTCAGAGGATTAGGGTGATAAAGGGATAGGATTTGCAAGAAGTATTTTAGCTGACTAATGCATGGAAACAACGCAGATCGCTTGCATCCTGTTTGCAGATTAATCACTATGGCTCCTTTTTTTGTTTGCCTACGGGTGGGAACTGTGCTATTTAAGAAAGCAATATCAAACATTTTCCCAGAACTGAAGATTATATATAAACTTTGTACCAGATTTGTATGTAGGAGAAAGAAAAGTCCTCATTAGCTTTTATCATACTTGCAGATGTGATATTTCAATGCAAGCATTCTAGCTACTTACACATTAGTAATCAAAATGACAACGAGTTGCAAAACTTCTTTACCAACATGTTTTTTGATAGAGAAGTAGTACGTTTACAAAAAACATGCATACATTTCAAAAATATTTGTTGGAAATAAGAAGAGAAGGTAGCAAGCATAGGAAAGACTGTTTAAATTAAACAGTACAGATCAAAAGAGTTAACTACGGTGCCTTTTTGGAAACCAAAAGCCCCTGGTCTCACTTCTGGCTTGCCCAGAAACAAGGAAAGCAGCAGCAGCGCCTATGGCACGGTAGGCACAGCCTGGGGCAATGCACGTACCCACTTCCCAAGGTGCAGTCAGGGGCCCTCTCCACTAAGCATCCATTTTGTTGCTCAAAAGATTATGCCCTGAGGAAATTTTCCCCAAAATCTAAGAGAGTTTCTTCAGGCAAATCTCAACACCCAACTCAATTGTCAAGTGGAAGGCAGAGATTCACCTCAGAAAAACAATGAGAGACCTTAGACCACCTATCCCAGTTGTACTCATGCAATCCATGGAGATAACACTTATGAGGCCCAACACAGGCACCAACATGAGAAATGGAGTTTTATGATTTATAACTTTCATTTCCGTGTTGGAACGTGGCCAATGGCCAACTTGTCTGAGGCCTTTTCTTCTGGCCAGGTGTTTGTTTCATAGTTTTTTCTTCTCCTTTCTTTTTTTCTTTTTTTTTTTTCTTTCTTATAGATATGGCTTTTCACTCCAACAAATTTACAGCATGATCTTCTTGCTTGCTTCTTTATTTACAACCCTGCGCATACAACCCTTTCACAGCATCTGCAAAGCATTGATATTCACAGCCTTACATAGGAGAGGACTCATAATCCACTTGTCTCTTGAGTGCTATTTGGTCCAGTTGAACTCAATGGACCCTTTGCTGGTAACATCAGCTGAAAACTATGAGAAGAACCTTAGACTCCAAGTGTTCAACACATGGTGGCCCAGAAGGCAGCTTTCCTTCATTTATCCTTAAGCCAGCAACCACCTTTTATGAACAGAGTAGGTCCTTTTGCAAAGCACAGGATGTTCCACTTTCCTCAGCTGCTTTCAAATTTATGAAAACTGTGCAGTTGTCCACATAAATTAGTTATATCCCCCCTTTTCTTTTTGTAGGGGATGGGAGGAAGGTTGATGAGAGCGGTTCCTGGGTGCCAGGTAACACAAAGAATAGAAATGCTTGTTGTTTTAGCTATTCCTAAACACTAAAGGAGCAGCAAATGGCAAATGCACAAACTGGATTACACCCGTGCTGGAAGTAGGGCCACAGCTTTTGGTTAAGCAATGTTAGCAAAAAAACTTCAAACTGGTATGGTTAGATTTCATAAATGATTATCAGCTGGACCTAAAAGTTCTTTTCTTAAACTTGCTCTAGTTCATACTCAGAGTCTATTTGCCTGTTTCCTTGGCCATTGCTTAACCATATTCTACACACTTACACATATTAGAAATATAAAATAAACAAAAACATGTGGGACTAGGGGATAGTAAGCCAAAGTTCTGAATTTTGTCTGGTGTTAGGATATATTTTATTCCTCTTTCAAATTCTCTAAATCCATCTCTCTCCTCTCCCAACCTTGTATCTGGCAGGTGCTACAGTGCAACAGATGGACAATCCAGGAAGGAGTGAACACAGGCATTTTCACAGCTACTGTCAGTGCTACTTCTACGCTTCTCCAGAGGGAGTTACTGATGAAGCTGCAAATTACTTTAAAGACAATTAAGAAATGCAATTGTCCTCTTTGTATGTTCCCTCAATATGAAACCCCTTCAGTAAGAATCCAAGCAAGTGGAGGCCTCTGATCTTTGAGATAGCTTTGGAATCTCCAGCTTAGAAAAAGAAGACAGTGATGCTCCTTCTAAAGGGACATGTGGCTTTGTAGCTGGCTTGACATCCATTTTAGGGTCTCTGCGGTATCACTGCCCCAAGAACAGAAGCCAAGGATCACGGAACATTTCTGTTCCCTAAGGATACTGCAAAGCATTTTCTTCCTCCAGTAGGAAAACCTAACTGCTTTGACATTGTACATCAAAGGAAAACATTATTTCTCCTCTGTGGAATATTTCTGTCTGTTTCTTCAACATAGAGATTCCTGATGTGGGAGCTCCACAGACTCCCCAGCAACTCCATATGAAATCTCTCCAAGGCAGGGACAGTTCATAGCATGTCCTATCCCAAAGCAGACAATTGGTAAGCTCTGCAAGAAGCACCCTGCAAAGCAGAGGGTCTATAACGGTCTTGATATAGGAAAGACCCCAGTGCTGGCGAACCAGAGGACAGAGGTTGACTTTTTTGAGCTTTCACAGAAGTTCTGAGAGCAGAACACACAGAGGCATTCCTGTACTGCTGATCCCCGCCACAGAAGAAGGTAAAGTCTGTAACATGTTGTTTCTGATTTCTTTTTTTCTTTTGTGCACCAAATTTTGACCTTCGCTGAGTAAGGACATGGTGGAAAAGGACCGTTTAGTCCAACTCAGTAAGGGTCTGAAGTGACCAGCCATGCTATTTGCATTCTCAAGTAATTAGAATTTCAGATGTTTCATGACTTATTTGAAAGCTATTTTGATTTCACTTTAGACATCAGCAACAGGACAGAGAGCATCAAGCACCAGCATCCTGTTAGAGGCAGAGATCATGTGTCCCCTTTCCTAAACACAATATTAAACCTTCCTCCTGGAGCTCTGTGTTTAAGTTAAGTAGAATAAACATATTAAGATCTTTTAGCTGACTAACTGGAAAATATTTTTCCTCTTCACAGAAATATGCTACAGTGAGTACTTTGAGGGGACCAGAGCTACAGGAGTCTTTCCAGAGCAAACTATCAATTTATTTCAGCTTTTGTTTGACAGAGATGGGCAATTTAAGGAAATCCCATTCAAGAAACAGTACATTACAAAAATAGCTCAATCCTCAGGTTGTGTCATTACTCGCAACTGTGTTATCTTCATGATTGTCATCAGTTGCTTTCTCTCTGTTTTCTCTCCTCACAGAAGACCAGTTTGGTCTGGGGACTAGGTCACAGGAGTACATGTCAGTAGACTTGGTTCAACCTTTGTCCTACCTCATGATCTGCTCTGTGCTAGTGTTTTTCTCCTACTAACTCAACAGTTCCAATTCTTGGGCTTGGGAAGGTGGATATTATGTGTACTGACCTCTCACTGTCTGCAGAGCTGAGAGGCACTTTGCTGGAGAGTGCACGTTGTTTCCAAGACTCATAGGAGCCAAGAACTGGCAGAAGAGCAATTTCACCTGAAACACCAAGGTCCAGATGCTCCTTACCTAACAAGACAGGAATACATGGCTTTAGGCAAGCAGGAGGGACACATTTGCTTTCCTTGGACATGAGGCTGCCTCCCACATCTCCCAGGGTAGGCAGGCTCCACAGCAGCAAGGAGGGAGCCTCTTTGACATGTTGACTACATTGCCCTTACTCCTGCTCCACATCAAGCAAACACTTCGTATACATTAGAGAGCTTTGCACGCTTTACCAGTTTGGCTATTTTGACATATTCCTTGTTAGGCAGACTCTCATAAGCCTCATAAATGCCTGACATTTGACCATGGATCCCTCCGAAATCAGTGTCTTCTTGCACTTGCCGTGCACGGTCACAACACTACTGCAACAACTTTCAGAAAAAGCAAATTCTGATTTAAAAGGTACAGAGTATATCTAAACAGAGCATACCAAGCCTAGCAACTGTACCAGTCCTCGTTACAACTTCAGAGTGGAGGAGGTTGCTTCAGAAACCACCATATTCTCGACAACAGAACTTCAGAGAAATGTTACCTCAGTAGCAACAAGCATAAAGTCAAATGAAAATCATTTAGGATATCCAGAGATGAGACCAGCTCTCCACTTAGAGCACAGCATCAAAAAAAGAAAAGAAACTTCAAAGAAGGAAGGAAAACACAGCCCAGAAGTAAATATGTTCTGTGAAAATTATCATAAAATGCAAGTTACATCCTGCAAAGCACTAACCAGAAGAGGCTTAAACCTTTAGACGCCAGCTTATCCTCTCATACACTACTGCTCTTCTCAACTCAGGATATGTGAGGATACTTATGGAATGCAACCCAGATGTATGTGCCATTTTTAAATTTAAACCTTTTTGAAACATGAAGCCAGCAAGATGAGGAGATTTTTTTTTTTCCATCCAGATACAAGTCTTTTAATTACGAAGCAGATAGGCTTATCTGGCTGAGATGGGAAAAGAGAACAATATTTCATGCTAATAAACTCTGGAATAGAAGATTCAACAGGTGGTTGTACTTGCTGATGATTTTTTTTTACTGTTAGTTTATTGTTAAGTTTGATCATATTCCCCCCCACCCTCTTCCTACCAGAGAAATCTTGCTGTGAAGTTAATTTCAGTAAGGTAGGGCAGCTCCTGCTGGAAATGGGCTTGTGCGGTCACTGGTGGACCCACAATTTACATCAGCTGTTGGAGCAGGCACGTTGTCAGAGGGCTGAAGAGAAGCGGGTTAACCTGAAAGGCATGTTCCAACTTGTTGCCTGGGTCTGATTTGTCTCTGGGCTCGTGGAGGTGAACAAGCCAGGAAAGCAAGCCAGAGAAAATAATTATGATTACTTCTTGGCAAACACTTTCTCATGTATATCATTAGGTATATTTTTGTATTTTAAATGCCTGCAGAGAGCTTTAAAGGATTTGTTGGTGCTTGGATATGTGGAAGGAAACCAGATGCTTTGGCTTGGCACCGGCTTCAGGTTTTTCCCAGATTGCCCACTTCTAGTGAAGATCATGACCTAGAGGATGCTGGCGAGAGCACCAGGACAAATGCAGAAGTGAACCACGCTCTCAAATACAGAAGCCCCCCAGCACTGGGCAATGCTCTCTGTTGGTTAAAGTTGCACTGTATTTCACCTCGCTGCTGCTTATAAAACCTTCCTCTCCCGGGATCAAACAAGGAATGAACACTTCTGAGCAGATTTGCTGTAATCTTTCCAATACCTCTCTCCAGCGGATCCTTCTGCAGAGAGGAGGACAGGAGCTACCTCCCCTCCAAGCTCGGGCAGCACCTTCTCTCCAGGCAGAGAAGGGGAGGCAGATGCACTATGGGCAAGGCCATCTGGCTTTGGATTGGGAATGCAGAACCTCTTTTTTTATTACTCTTTGTTGATACTAAAGCTTAGTGAGGTAACACTCACCATTGTCCCTTGCTTTTCCTTCTCAGCTTCCATCTGGGCCCGCCATCCCAGCCAATAAGCTCTTGAGCGCTCAATATATAGCTTTTGCTGGAGGCCCTAGATTAAAATAATAATAATAATAATAATAATGATAATGCAAAAAAAAAAGGTTGTTTTACATCTCCTTTCCTGCATTGCTACCTTCTTGGAAAGTTCTTATTCTGCTAGATTGATATTCTGCATCAATGTAGACTTAACTACTCAAAATATAAAATCCTAACTGTGGTATTTACTGCATTACTTTTTTGGAAAGGATAAAAGCATACTAAGTTTTATGTAAGCCCTGAACTGGTATTTCTAAAGCCATTCAGCTCTGCAGTTTTGCTCTAGATGACCGGCTTCTCAGAACAGTCCTGCAAAACATATTAGGTGTTGCAGAAAATGTAATAGCCAGAAAAGTAATACATAAGCTACTTTATGTGAATGAGACCAAATTAAAAAACAAAATTAAAATAGTGCCTTAAGGATAATTCAACAAGCTACTCATCTAACTGTGACTGAATGTATTTACTATAATAGCAGAATATTTCCGCCATTAATTTCCTTCCTTAAACTCAACAAATGCCAGGAAAATAGCAAAAGCATAAATTCTGTACTGGAGGCCATATATCAGTGGTATTGAGAAATCACTTTCTTGTGGTGAAACTAAAAACGAGTAACTGGAGGTACAAAGATTTCTTTTTCTTTGCCACAGTTTTCAGAGCAGTTGAAGAGGAAGAGTCTCCAAAAGAGGCCTTCTTTTAGACTCTGATGAACATCACAGGCAGTAAATCTTTTTTTCATTAATAATTTAATTTCTGGCTTGAATCTTTTATTCTGTTCATAGAATCAGTTCGCTGGAACAGACTAAAAGTCAGAAAAATCATCCACAGAAAGTTTTCTGCCCATCTCTAAACTAAATTTGATGCTTCTGGACTAAAGTTGATGCAATCATTTGTCTTGCTTTTGAAAATCACCCTTCTAGATATTGTAAGAGGTCATGTAAGTTAGTCACAAAAATGAACAACTTCAGGGTCATACTATCTTAAAGATCCTAAAGAAGTTGTACAACCCAGAATTCATCCTGTTATTATTTATTAGAAGAAGCAATAAGGCTGGAATATCCTGCCTTCAGGATCTCATCTACAATAATTGTCTAAAAGTGAATTTGTCATTATTTCTTCTTGCCTTGTCTCTCCTTGGTAGAGACCAACATAGGTAGAAAAACCTACCAACTTCTGACATAGTAACTAATCTGTTCTTTCTGTGAGTGAAAGAACATTGAAAAGATTTCTTTTTAAAGCAAAAGATTTCTTTATAAAGCAAATGATAACACTACAAAAAAAGATAACTACAAAAAAAGATAACACTATAAAAGATATCTAAAAAGATAA
>JAVCKT010024607.1:0-12185 GCA_032273925.1 Rhynchotus rufescens | reverse complement strand
CACTATAAAAGCTAACTAAAAAGATAACACTAACCTTTAAGAATTTCACTTAACCAGTCAGGTGAACGACAAGACATTCCTTCAGGGAGATAGTTGCTTCATGATAGCAACTGTCTACAGTCTACACTTTCTGCTCAGTGGCTACATTATATAAAACTACTTGAATTATTTAAGTTGATATTTAAATGTAAATGCCACGGATCTCCCCTATGATAGGGTGTGTTCTCTCCACTAACAGCTTTTTGACAGACTTCATAGCGCCCTGTTTTAAAGCATGATATTCAATTGGGGTGTCAAATAGATGTAAGACACCTATCTAAAATTGAACCTGAAACCTCCTGCCAGGCAGTTTGCATGCCACGTTCATTCAGCGTCAGTTCAAAAGTGTCTGCATATCAACATGTTAAATTCTTGTCCTCGCAGATTTTGGATACTGACACTTCGCTGAATTACTTCAGAGACACTAATGAGGTTAAATGTATGTCTTCAAGGCACTCAAATTCTCCACTCAGAGTTCAAAATAGTCAATGTTATCTAAACACAGAAGTGAAATACAATATTCTATGCAAGACTGCATCACAATATTTAAACACCCTTTAAGTGAGAAAAGCCTGAGACATTTCTCAACCTATGAGGTGAGAACCTTGGATAACTTGCTAGGTTTTTCATTAAAAACACCAATGGTGAGCTCTGTGCGGGGTTTGGACTGTATGAATGCTGTCAGTTTTCTACACTTCGCCATGCGGCTCTTACCCCATAATATAGTTATTTAAAGATTTCATTCAATAAGCTGCTGAGCTTCTTTTTAATTTCCTCTGTTTTCATAGTACAGTAAAATCAGCACAATTCTAAAGTATTCAGCAGTTTGAGTGTCATCCCATTGACCCTTACTCTTTTCCTTGCAAAGATCAATTAACACAAAAGATCTCCATAAGAGAACAACTGACTAAGAAGATGCTGGAGTCATTCCCTAAAGCAGACCCCCAGAACTTCCTATCATGCTTGTCTGAAGTCAGTGAAGGTACCTATAGAAATACAGCCAGCAGCACTATTGATCTAATCCTGTCACCTCCCTCAATAGCTTGAATTTACCAAAAGGGAGAGCCTGTTGACTGCAAAAAGTTGGCAGTACCGCCAGCAAAATAATTGGCACGTTTTCAGGAAAACAGCAGCCGCCTCACTTGTTCCAGGAGCAGAGAGACAGCGTGGGCACCTGTGACCACTACGTGGGTGTAGGCACCAGTAGCTGCTTTCTCCAGCACATACACACAAGTGCCTCTCACGTCGCGTTGCTATTGCGACGAGGAGCCAGCAACATCAACCTCACTCTGCCCGCTCTATCGATCTGCTCAAGGCAGAACACGCTGCGAGGACGGTCAGAACTGCAGACCACAAGCATTTTTAAGGGAAGCACGGCTCTAAAGAGGTCAGAAAGTAATTGGGCAGTAATACGATTGTGTGAGATTATATTAAAGTCCGCAGTTATTCCGTTTATTACATTTTGCTGTAAGCTACTGAACTGACAATCTATCTCGGTTCCAGTTTATTTGGTTAAGTTTAGAAATAGCACTGAAATGTTCATTTTCTGTGTATCTTGGGTTTCTCTTACCCAGGGCAGAGTTCAAGATACTCTAAGGTAGATTTCCAAGTTATTGACCCTGCAAGGAACAGCAAGTACCTCAATGCCCTTTAAATCCAAAGGCAGAGCTACTCAAGCGGTGGATGCTGGCTTAGAAGCAGGTGCTTCCTTCATAACCCTAAAAAGGGCTTCCACTCTTCCACAGGAGCACTCTCCTCCCCAGAAGGCAGTTATGGCAAATCACTGCAAGCCCCAAGCCTGAAAAGGAAGAAAAAAACACCTCTGCATGTTCCAAATCTCAAGAAAAGGCAGCTAAGAAGCCCCAGTATGTATTTCTGATACTTCAAGTGTAGGAGAACAGTGGCCTGTTTCACTGTCAGTTGTTACTGCAGAATTTCACTGGAGAAATAAAATTCCTAATCATATAGTTCAGTTAATGCTGGCCTTCCTTGATGCTTGGTCATCCCAACTGTTTGTTTTATTTTTTGGAACTACTGCAAAATGAAAATTTCAGCTCTATTTCACTAATATCTATAGAAAGGTTAACTTCAGATTAACCTCAAGTTCCACCTTCATTGACGTGTCTACTAAATATTCATTTACGGTTGCACATCAAGCCAACACCATCACCTAGATTCATATATACAGAAGGAACAGTCAGATAAAGTAGCTTGGTTCAGCTGAATTTGCCTTTGAGCATTGCATTCATTCAGGATTGTTTGAGGCTAGTTTACTTATAATTCATATGAATTTTATCTGGCTACTTGAGCTTCAGAGCAAAAGAGGAGTCAGGACTAACTGACTGTCCAATAAATTAAATACATGCACTAAAGCATTTCTCCTTGTGACCATAACTTCATTTCAGCAGGGCTCTGCCCACACTATGAACAGAGGCTGTCAGCTGGTCCCTCTCTAGGAGGACTTACGTTAGAGGCATCTGCCTAGAGAACAACACCCAGGAGCCACAAGCCCCAGCCATCCCCTCAGCCTGAGTTTGGGAGCCCAACTCCAGCTCTCATTCACCCAAATGCATCCCATCCTGCTATCCAGAAGGTGCTGCCAGAGTTCAGGCCTGGATTTGGCCATCACTGCTCCGCTCAGCAGTGCCACACTCTCCTTCTCAGGCTGGGCACAGCAAGTAGCCGACACAGAACAAGTGGCAATTTCCAAATGTCTTAGTAACTAATTTCACCTGAGCAGCAAGACACTAAATGTTCTGCAAACATCTACTGCCTGGTACATCAGCTGATATCTACATTTACCAAGATTCTCAAGGCTTCTCTTTGGAGGAATCAGCAAGCACTCCTGCACACATGCAGTGGCTGCCTACACTCCTACATAAAGACATTAAACTACTCCTACATAAAGACATTAAATGCTAAAGCAAATTCCTGACATAATTTTATGCTGATAAAGGCCCTGTGAGATCCACTGGAACTAGGTTTATTAAGGTGATGCCGTGTTTCTGAATGCAGCCCTTTCTCCCCAGCCTTGCAAAGGAGCAGTAGCCCCCTTCTGTCTCCAGTCATTTTCAGAACAGCTGTACCCATCATCTAGTCAGCTTAGAAAAACCTGTCTGAAAGGGTCAGCTCTCTGAAGCTCCAAACAAGCCATTCTACTAATCAGTAGACTTCATAGAAGCTTTGGTGAGAGCAAGTCCACAGAGGCCAGTGGAGGTGTCCACAGTCAATCAGCTGGGGGTTGACCTCTATGGGGCCCACACAAAGTGATGCTCAGCTGTTAATGTCACTGAAAATCAGGCCACAGCTCAAAGCCTTGAGCAAGATCAACTTAGATTAAAGAGTTGAAGAGTTTCTCCCCCTCAACCCTGCAAATTTTATTCTTAACCCAGAACATAAAGAATCCAGATACCAGATACATAGCCAGGTGTTAAACACAATCAAATTGGTCAAAAGGCAGTTAGTATTAGCTAACGACTTGGGCTCTCTTTTCCTTCTGCAGAGCAACTCAGAGCTCCATAGGGCTTTAGAAGAGAAAGAGGTGAAACAGAATACATATCACCAAGCAGAAAACCATGCACTCCCTCCAAAGGGGAAATAAAGCCTAACATGATTGCAGAATCCACCTTCACCTGTGCAACACTTCACACAGACACTTTCATGCACTGCCTCCAAAAAGCGGAATAGCACTACTTATATCTGTTAACTTCTACACACAATCCTCCTGTCACTATTGACTTTTTACACTTATGTCCTGTATATCATCATATCAAATACCAGGACTTCGATGCAGAGCTGTGGTTCAATATTCAAGTTCACAAGAACTGTGACCACATGGTTTTTATAAGGCAATGCAAGATAAACTTATAAGGGTATTCTCTTAAGGTTGATAGTGCTTATGCTGCCCATCAGTGGAGAAAGTGGTCCAAGAAGGTCTTAGCAAGTGGAAAGTTGCTAATGGAAGTTACTTGCGAAAGTTAGCCCCAGAAGCTCCCCTCTCTATCCTAAGAAAGAAGGGATAATCCTAATGCAGTCTGAAAAATTCTAAGGCTAAACTCACTGTATGGGCCTGGTCATCCAACACAACTCAGTGCTGCAGTAATTTCCATCAAGTGAATTGAACAATTCAATAATAACTGGAAAGATACTGCAGAAGTGTCAGGAAGGTGTTATGTGTCACGGTGAAAGCATTTTATCACTTTTCCCAAAGTGACTTCTTTTATTCACCCACATATTAGCAAGAATCTTGTTCATTGGAAGATACAATTCCACCCCTAAGGCTGTTCTGCATGAAAGGGCATTAACTTGTACAAACTATTGCTTTCTAGCTGGCATAGCTGCAGTATTGTTTAGAAAAATAAAGAGCTAAAGAACAGGCTCAGCAGATTCACAAGCATGCAGCAGCGTCCACGCAAAAAAAAATGTAAACCAAACATCTCTGTAATGGCCTCTGTCATCACTTGAGAGGGAGATGTGAAAGCCTCACTCACAATATTTGCCACAATAACTACATAGCAGTCACCTCGTGCTCTCAAGCAGTGGTGATTTACAAGCCCAGGGTGACGGTCTTTTTACCGCACATGGAGAGCGGCTCCGTGTTTAGACTTGGGCCAGGCGGCGATCCAGGCCCTCGAGAGGGCTCTCAGTTCCCTGCACCATGGGAGGTCAAGAAACACAGTAAACTGAGGCTGCTTGTAGCAAGATACCACCGAACTGCATTGGGGAAAATAAGATAAAAATCAAGAGGATGTTCGGTGTTGTCAAACAAGCATTTTAAATAGGCTGCTCTCTTGAACTTGGAGGTCAACCTGAAACAAAAAAGTATGTGCTGAGCAATAGTATAAATAGCCTCAGGCTCCATAACACAACTTGCCAACTGCAGACATCCAAATTAAAGTTCTGGGAATAAAGGCAAGGCTAGAGTTGCGTAGGATGAGTCCTGCTTCACTTGTCCTGCAGCTCTGAGGGAGCAAGGGACAAATACATGCAAGTCTTTTGAACGCTACTGCCGCTTTTGTTTTGTCGAAGATTAAGCAGAGAAGTGCACTATTAACAAAGTTTTACATGTGCGTTTAATAAAAGTGAGTACTGTGTACATATATACTGAAAAAAGGAAAAGGAGGGGGAGGAATTTATATATCTTAACTCTAAAAAGGACTATTGCTAAAGTACGATCTTTGCACTCAGAGATCAGTCCTTGATCCTCCTTTCCCCTAGCAGAGAAGTCAGCCAACTGTTTAGTGTGAAAACAAATTCTCCCAATGTGGCCACAAGCTGAGCTAACACAAGAAACATTTCCTCTTGCCCAACTTCTGCAGATGATGGGACTTAGTCCCAGGGCATTGTATTTGGTTTCGGTCTAGAGCTGCACTTCAGCCCGAGGCTGGGGATCCCACCCTCGCTCTGGTATGAAGGAAACGGCGTTGAAAGGAAAGCATTTGGCTCCAAGAGGGAGGATTATTTTTGAGGACTAAACATTTAGCAGTGTAGGGTATAAACCGTGTAAAGGAATTTAGCAAACCGTATGTGTTAAACTAGGGGAATAACATACAACTCTTCTCAGTATAGCAGAATTGCTTTTGTTAACAACTGAAAGAAGAGAAGCAATTGGTGGCTTTTCAAGAGGAGGCCCATTTTTTAATAGAGCAATTTGGACCTGGTGAAGTATGTACATACCCAGACAAAAGTAAAAGCATTCTCAGATTCATTTGAGCAGTCTGCTACAGAACATCTATGAAGAATGGTACAGGCACATACACACACACTCACTGAATTTACAAAATAGCCACCAGATTCCAGTTCAGATCTGGAGAGGCCTTCAACATACTTCACAGGACTGCAGCTATAACACAAAAAGCACACAAATGACTTAAAACTAAAACTTTGAGACTAGTAAGTATTCTTGAATATCCCATTAGGCACCTAATTGTGTTAAGGCTATACTGCAGTCACTACCATAATTGCAGTTCAGTGCAGATAATACAAAATTCAGCTGAGTAACAGGATTTGAGCATTTAGTCTTTGCTGAGCTCTGACCTGAGCTCTACTAGCACCCAAATAGGCAGTTTTCAGCCAGGTGAACTACAGTGCATTGAAAACACGGCAGCAGCTACAGCTTAGGAAGAAAAAGAACAGCCCTTCATTTTCCACAGGACTTTGAGGGCCAGATTGGGATCCAAATGAGAAAAGATGGCTCCATGAGGGGAGATTATTTTTAAGGCCTAACCATTTAGCAGTTAGAAGTATACACTGTACAGCAATCTAGCTGATTGCATGGGTTAAAACAACATCCAATATTAAGATGTAGCATACAACACAGGTACCTAGCTGCATACTAAATTTTAAAAAGACCTATATGGAACACAGCTTCCTGCAATAAGCAAACAAGCAGGCAAAAGCAGGAGGAAGTAATGGGACTGTGCTCCCATTAAATTATTTTTCTGTTCACTTTCCTTCAAAAGGGAAAGACTTCTGCTCCCAGTATCCTAGGCTATGGTGGGAGAACTAAGCCAAGTCATGTTGTACCTGTCAAACCCTAGGTACGTAGCGCAGAGGCTCACGCACCTCCGGCCTTGTTAGCACTGGGGTTCTGAGGCAAAAGCCATCATTACTCATACTGCCAGCACCGGGAAGGAGCCTACGGATCCCAAAAGTTTATTATTGCCGTTCCCTAGGACACAGTGTTTCGCTGATGTGCTTAAACAACCTTCATTTCAGGAAAACACAGACACATGCTCATCACGGCCAGGGTGAGCCGCTCTCGGGGAAGGCCCGAGGCTGCCCCGCGAGAGGCCGTGCAGAGAGAGGGAAACCACAGGCCCAGCACAGGCAACACGGCCCCCGGAGACAGGGCAGCCAAGACCCAGCTCAGCAAAGGCCCTTCTCAGCAGCCAGCTCTGCTGAACCGAGCTGAATTACCTCTGGCACAGCTTTACCAACTGTCCCTTTCCACATCGGCTCCATTCTGAGTTTAGAAGGCCAAAGTGTTTTCTTGCTGCCAGGGTTGGATGGGATTTAGTCATTCAGGTGCTTTCAGAAGGCAGTATCTCCAGATTTAGAATTGCTGGCTTGTTTTGTTTTCTTTGAGTTATGCAACCCCCTGCTCAGTCTCAAAGGTGCATCATTGCTTATTTTTTCTACCCGCTTCCTTTTCAGGAAAGTTTTCAGTTCCCTCTCTCCCATCAGCCTCCCTGAAATCCATTCTGTTTTCTATTTAGCTCCTCAAAGCTTTAAGTCCCAAATGATTTGCTGAAGGACATACTAGTCCATCCAAATCAAGGAAACAGCAGTCATCAAAAGATTGCCCCAAATACCCTTTACCTGTCCTTTCTTATACATCCCATTGGGCTGCTGTGAGGTCTGAGCCTATGCCAATTTATTCCTAGTCTAGCAGGCTTCCGCACTCTTGAAACTCATATTCACCAACAAGGGCCTCAAGCACACGTTGCTTCCCAGCCTCTGATCATTGGGAGTCATGATAATAAACAGGTCTAAAATTTACCTGTCTTACATTCTCCACTCCCTGACAGACCTGGTAGTGTGCAGTTCTCTGCCATCAGCCTCATAGCCCCCTCTCTGCCTCTCAGCCCACCCATAGGCTCCTGCTAGCCCTGTGCTAACTCACATCACCTGCAGCCTGGAATCAGCTCCTGCCCAGCTGATGTTTTTTCAAGCTACAGAGCTAAGTAGATGCCATTAGTACTTCTAAATAATATATTTCTTTTTGTGAGGGAGAACATACAATGGTATCTTTCTTAAAGCTCTTCCCTGGTTTGCTGGCAAATGTGCTGTACTGCAGAGTTTTTGGACTGAAACCTCTAAAGAAATAAAAACCAGCACTAATTAATTGCCTAGAATTGCACAATCCTCTCCCTTACTGGCAGGCTAAAGGATACAGGGGAATGGTCCTAAAGTCTCTCTTTCCAAATGGATGGATCGATGTGTTAAACAAACACTTAACGGTGAGCACATATTGAAATCCATCCTAAGTGAGAAAAACAATTAAGCTTACTGTAACACTGATGTTAATTAACAGGATCAAAGTGTGAGTTTCTATGAAGCAGGCTAATGTGCTGAGCCCATAAACACAGGCCTTTGCATGCTGGTGGCAGAACCTGCATCTGTGTTTGTAAAGCAGCATGTACTTATATTGCCATGGGCAATGTATTACATAGCTGCTAACCCACTGCTATAATAAACTGAACGGGGATTTTGAAATTCACTGGGGTAAGAACAGGGTTAGAGCTAAAGGAAATCCTCAAAGTGTTGCTTAGCAAGGGTCTGGAAGACTGAAATGTAATCACGGACCATTAGAAAAAACAGCAGCACTCTTCAGCCACTAAAAAAAAGTGTCATTACCTTCCTAGGAAGAGTAAATAAAGTCCGTGAAAACTAGTGTCAAGAAAAGTCATCTTTGTGAGTTTAGACAGGTCCAACCAACCTACACATACAGGCTTAAGCTTTATATTACCCATAGCAGACAATGAATGAGAAAAGAAGTATTCTATGCCAAGTCTCACTATATTAAGAAGTTACATTTCACCTATATTGTTATAATTATAGTAGCTACCCAAGGTCATTCATGGGGAGAGAAAAAAAAAAAAAAGCTTAGTCAAACTCATTCAAACTCATTTACTTAGTTGTGAAAATAATAGGGAATCTCTCAAAAGGAAAGATAGAGAAAGTACCAAACTGACTTGAATTTATTTGACTTAAATTTTCTCCTCATATGGGAAAATAAATGAGTATTTACATATTGTAAAGTCAAGTGTCTAGCCACCAAAGTAATGTCATCAAAAAGTCATCAGGAGAAAAGGTTGTATTATTTGAGTAGATTTTTTTTTACTTTCTGTGGTTCCTTCTTCTTGAAGCCTAAATAAACATTAAGACTGTGGCCACATTCCAACTATTAGAAGTTTGGGAACGCTGTGAGCCTCACTGTTTAAAGTATAAAAATTTTCCTCCTGGTGAGCGGTATAAGCAGGGCCTCTGGGAATCAAGGGGGAGACTCCACAGCCCAAAACAATCACCTATTCAGGCTGCTTAAGACGAGACATTGTGGGAAGACATTTCCAGTCCTCCACAGCTGCAACCGGGGAAAAATGAGTAGCTTAGTATGCCATCAGAAATAGGAGAGAGATGTCCATCAATTACTCTTCTGTGCTATAAACCATAAAAAAGCAGGATGATATCATGCAGAGAAACACCACCTAAAGTCCTAGAACTGAGGAACCTCATGCTCTCCACAGGAAAATAACTAACTACCCAAATAATAGTTCTGCCTTTATATGCTTTAGGAAACTCCTTTTACTCAACAAAGCCTTAGACTGCAAGGTGCTGAGCCCTCTTGTACTTTCCTTGTGTTACACACGCAACTACAAGCGCTCATCACTTTCACAAGATCAACCTGTGACACCTCTGACCCTCTTAGGAAGCCATTGCCCATGCAGAACCCTGGCCCAGCATCTTCCAGCCACAGGAAAAAGGCAACGTGACCAGGCTGTACCTAAACCAAGACACCTGAAAAATCACCTGGAAGGTGCCACAGTAAGTTACTAGCAGCTGCAGATACTTTTTCTTCTGATTCAGGATTGATCCAGCTGATATCCATAATGCCTGGAGGAACCTTGCTGTGGCCCACAACTGTTTCTGGTGAGGAGCTTGGCAACCTGCAAGTCTTGCAGATATTCATGTAAAGCAACTCTTGGCAACTGCAGGACAAATAGCAGTCCTCTTACTGAAACTTCTTACTTAGAAAATCTCAATAGGATTTTTGCCTCCCAATGTCAGCTAGATAGAAATGTTGGGAAACAAACCCTGCCACCATCAAAGCAGGAGAGTGCTTGTTTCTCGGTTTCAGGCCTGGCCTGAAACTGGAGCCAGGCCAGTGTTTTGAGATGTGCTCTTTCATTTCTGAGAGACGTTGCCCAATGTAATTTCTCAAAGCCTCGTGTCTAGGTCATACAAGCTTCATTCCTCATGTTCTTCTAGGTGGCCGATCTATTGTTTCTGACTATCCCCAAAAAACTATCATAAATAATTTACAAAATCCCCAGCCAATGGAAACAGCAATGGTACCACCACGACCATGTGAACATCTCAAGTTAGAGCCGTTACTTCACACGTGATGTGAAATGAAAAATAAAGACATGGACATTCCACTCATTCCAAGTGTTCTCCCAATGGCACTTTTAAACAAACCTAAACCATTCGAGGGACAGAACAGAACTGGAGTCTGTCTGCTTCGATTTAAATCTGTCCCTGAACGATGTCCATGAGTTAACAGGGAGAACTACAAAGAATGGAACAAATAAACACTACAAAAAGAAAAAGAAAACCAGACTTTTTAAACACTCAAATGCCTGGCTAGTTCCCAGGCTAGTATCTATTTGTTAAAGAAAAAAAAGGCTTCTCAGCAGCATACAAGTGTTAGCAGCTCAGAGGCTGTGCAGCCTATCTGCAAATCGGGTATAGATTTACCAAGGGACCAGAGGAAAGGCAATTGCCACCTTATTCCCACCAGTGGTGCCTGACAGGGTGTCTCAGGTCATATGTCACTGTCATGGGCATCAGCTCTTCCCCTCGACCTGAGGTGTGAGTTGTCCTCTCCAGAGCAACTAGTGATTTGTTCAGGTCATTTGTTCAAATCTGGTTTTGATAATCAGACTTGGTTCTGGATGTACCTCAGTTAAAGATTTTGAGTGTTATAGAAAAGATCTGGGGGTGGCCCAAGGTGACCTATTTCTGCCCGCACTTAAGCTACTGCAGGATGAGGAGAAAGGTCCCCAAAGCCCTTGTTTCCATACACAAGACAACTGAGCTTGGAAACCCCAACACACAACCACTGATCACAGAACTTGGTGTTAATGAACAGTGCTGAAGTGCAGCAAGGCCCCCACTACTGACAGCAGGTCAGCTAAATGGCATCTAAATAGTTCCACAAAAAGCCATCGTGGTTCCAATTTGGCCCAGATTTCACATTTATGCTGTTCAAATTTATGCTCACATTTAATGCAGGAATTTGAGAGCCTGAGTGTAATTTGTGTTTGTACCTCTAATAGCTATCCAGAAAATATTAGACAAAGCCAATAAAACGAAAAGCTTTCCTCTGTCTCTATCTTGAAACTCTTCTTTAGCTTAACCCAATTTTCCAAGTCACTTAGAGGCCTTTAAATAAAATGAAATCCTAATGATGTCGCTGCCATGAATAATTAATTGTACCGGTACAATCTCTGAAACAAAATCCATTCTCATTAGATTAGAGGTTTTCTGAAGACACACGAGTTCATTATGGCATTTTTACATCCTTCTTGTCTCTTATGTTTCTTTGTCTTTCCTTATCTATGTCTTTTCTTATCTGTGTCCCAGACTAAGGATTCCATCACCCATGGAGCCTCCAAAACGATGTGCCAGTGCCCAGAGCAGAGATCTTCAGAGCAACAGCCACAAGCACAACATAGCAGAAGGGTGAGAGCCCAGTGACTTCGAGCAGTCTGGTTGGGTAGGCAAGTGCTGCTCTGAGAGGTTAAGAAACCCCTCTAAAAGGTTCTTTTACCTCCTGCTAGCAAAAACTAACTACCACACGTCAGAAAGTAGATTTGAAGTTTTGTGTCAAGTCTGTTAAAGAATTTTCAGCGTTGCAAGTTATGGAAGGTTAGAGGATATTGCCATGTTATTAACCAGGCTGTATGGTTTTTTTGGTTTAGCTTTGTACTCATATTAATGCGCACAAGTTAGTTAGAGGGTCAAATCCACAGCACGTAGTCCTCAATTTGTCTAATACCATTTGATAGACCAAACTTCCAAGATACTCAGAGCTGTGTTTATTCAGAAAGCAAAAAGACTATTTCAGAGCATAACAGCAGTCATTCACAGTATCCTTAACAATAGTCTTTGTCACAAAAATATAATTTCTTTCCAAACATGACCCAATTTAAACCCCTGACATCTAATAAGTTTTTTTTTTTTTTTTTTGAGCCTTGCCAGTCCAGAGCAATCCAGTAGATTTTCTTCTTTTGGCAGCTACAATGATGTAAGCAATAAGAACTCCCTGAAGTCTCCAAAGCAACTATTAGCTTTTTGGAGGATACATAAAAATGAAATCCAGGTCACCAAGTGCCTTCAGGAATCTATTATGATTTCTCACG